>JAPQRN010021883.1:0-30770 GCA_037367275.1 Coranthus polyacanthus | reverse complement strand
ATCCTTTCAGGTCGTGTGTGTGTGTGTGTGTGTGCGCGTGTGTGCGTGTGTGTGCGTGCGTGTGTGTGTGTGTGTGTCTCTCAGGAATTTCGTCCATGTGATGAGAAGAACATCCAGGATGAGTCATTGTTGTGTGTGTTTGTGTTGGATTGCAGCTGCTTTCGTCTCCACACTGGGCCTTCAGCCGTAAACACACACTTAGATGAGAGTTCATGAATATGGGTGTGTGTGTGCGTTCCCTCCTCCCAGTCTCATTTCTCTTATGTCGTTTTATCCTCTTCCCTCTCATGCAGTGATTGATCTTGTGCTCAAAGGCTTCTCCTGAGTATGCAGTGATGAGTGAGAGCTTGTGCAGTGTTGTCATGTTTTTGTTTGGACCATCTGTGTTGTTGAGTTTTTTATTGTAGGTAATATGAAGGGTTGAGTCCACTGATACCTCTCACATGCACGTGAATACAAACACACACTCACACACTATGATTGATTAGACAATGCTGCTCAACTTCTATTGCTTTCCTTGTTTTTATGACTCTCATTTGCATAAGGTAAATGAATGTGTTTGCTCTGCAGAGTAAATTAAAAACATTGCATCTGAGCACAGCATGTATTAGCATCTATATATATATGTGTTGTGTTCTAATCGAACTACTGTGAGTCCTTATATACACACATATAATGTATCATGTTTTATAAAAGCTGAGTATATAAGGACTGTTTTTCTGACTTTTTACAGATACATGGTTCTCACAGGACAGAGACTCTACAAACATATGATGATCTTATAGAATATGATGCATTCATTTAGATTAAACTACCAACAGTTTATAAAGTCGTTCAAATCAACTCAGATGTAACATATGCATCGATGCAGCAGTAAAATGAATCAGAAACTGCTTTTATGTTTCTTCCTTTAAGGTCATTTGGTGATCATACTTTTACTTAAGTAGAGTTTTGAATGTATAACTTTGCAGTATTTTCACAGTGTGGTATCAGTACTTTTACTTTAGTTAAGGATCTTCTTCCACCACTGCTTTTATGTTATTGTGATGATAACATGATTTTGTTTGATATGTTTGCTTTTTTCTAGCCTCAGTTTTAAATTAATCTTACATGTAATAAATGAGGTAAAGCTTCAGACAAACTGCTGATTTTTTGGTCTTTGTGATTATCTCTCCCAAAACAGAAAAAGTAGAAGATGTCAATAAAAGTCCTCCTGACTCTTCACTTTTCATGCAAGTGAAAAACTCAAATCTTTACAATCATTATCTAAATGCATTATATTCTAGTGATGTTACAGTGTAGAAACACTGACAATAAGGCAGAAAAACAACAGTGTTCTGAAAAGCAGATCCTGTTTTTTCCTGTGTGCACAGCTACTGATCCTGCAGGTCTGCACAGATAAAAGGGACAAACGGCAGTGATGCAGGGCACTCTGCAGCTTTCAAGTGTCAGAGCAGCAGAGGGAATATTTTCTCACAAGGACATCAGTAGCAATGAAGCGACTGGGGGCTGACTGTTCACTCAGAGTCTGTTGGATAAGAGCAGATATCAGGTTGATTCAGGCAGCGCATTAAGGAGCCATTGGACACAGTGGCCAGGTTCAGATCAAATGCAGGTCAAAGTTCAGTGTTGTTCAAAAACAGACAATTGGACGTAAAAAAGCACAGGTGTTACTGATAACTTTAAGGATAGCTCTGTCCTCTGCACTGAAACAAGAATCAAAGTCATGAATATCTGAATATCTTACTGCTTTTGTGCAATTTGAGTGTGTCTAAACATAATCAACTCTTTATACTACAAAGGAAAAGAATCATTTTCTCTTGTTAATGTATCTAAATGTAATTATGATATTAATATTTATAATAAATAAATAATAATTAATATTCCCATTCTATGATTATGCTGCTTTTCCAAGCTTCTGTGTTGAGACACTGAGTAGAGCAGTAGAATCACGTCCAGGTCGCGTCTGACACAATCTGATCAGCGATTGTTAATTACAGCTGTAAATCACTTATTTAACCCACCTGCCTGCCTGAAAACACCTGTGATTGGACAAAATCTGGGCATCACAGGGTAGATTTTCTATTTTCATACATACATGTAGAGTCTGTAGAGTCATGTAGATGTCTGCTGTCTTCTCAGACCACTTGAATTACAATATGCTGGAAGGTCATTATGGAATTTTTGCCCAATGATGCTAAAAAACTACCAAGCACTGCAGTCTGGAATAATAATATTGGAAAGACAGAAAGGTGGAGCAAATGGATAAGAAAAATGAGTTAACACAGTTACACAGCATAAATAAACGTATTTAAACAGTTTTCCTTAAAAGTGTGAGTAATTTAGTGAAGAGTGTTGTTCTTCTACTCACTCACTGAATACGCTTGTTAAGAAATAACACAATGTGAACACAGCTGAGCTCTCCAGCGTGTCCAGGGTCTCCTCCTGGTTGGACACGTCTGAAACACAGATTAGACAGATTAACCTGAATGGCATCGACAGGCTGCTCTCCATGTGGAGCAGCAGTGGCTCCATTCTGAGATCTTCACTCACTCTCTAAGAGTGACTCTCTAAGAGTGAGTCCAGGCACGATGTGGACGAAACTCATTCTACAGTTTGAATCCATGATCTTTTCTTTCAGTCACTACTCACAGCCTGTAGGTGACGGTACGAACATAGATCGAACGAATCTTCACCACAACAAACTGATACAGTGTCCACATTACTGCAGACGCAGGCTTTTACCAAACTCAGCTTTCTAATAAAGCCATAAAGTTTTATTACTAACATATTACTAACTGTCTAGTTTCACCTGTTGGACTGAAGGACAGATTTTAACTTTTTAACTCCAACTTGAGTCCCAGATTTAAAATATGCCATGAATTAGAATCATGTCGACATTTTTTTACATCAAAACAATGTTGAATTAAATGCACTTTGCTGGAATATCAGAATGTCAATCATGTATATAAAGATAACATCAATAATCGCCACTGACAGTAATGTTAACTATCAAACATGAAACAAACTATTCAAAGGCAAACATACACAAACAAACATGACTTTTCCACTGCCAAAACGCTCTGAAAGTCTCTTTTGTTACATCTTTTTTATTTTCCTGTCGTTTTTGTCTTGTGTCTTTTAAGACTGAAAACTCTTCTCTACATTTCCTTGATGAGGTCGACATTTATAAATTCTTCCAGAAAACGTGCTTCTTCTAAAAATTCACACATCATATTTGGGGTCCCAATAAAAACATCTTTGTTGAATACTCGATTCTGATTGGTAATGGACTGTTCTGATCATAGACAGGATATAATTTATATATTTGTATAGTGATCAGCATGTCTGTGTGTTGAAACAGTACCTTTTGAACAAGAAAACCTTTCAGTAGTTTTCTTGTAAATTACTCGATGGTTCTGGTTAAATCAATAAAACCACAGATTTGTTCTCTCTGTTCTAAGTATCTGTGTAATAAGCAGTGGCAGCTGGTGCTAAACAAGACTGGGGAGGCGCAAGAGAATATGAACACAGCAGTTATGAATATGTGTGCAGAGCCAAATTTTTTGATGTTTCATTCAGCTGATAATACTTGTGTTGACATGTCATAAGTCTTTCATTTTAATTAAAAAAATTAAAAGTACACCAGCATTTCAGTGAAAAGTGAACATGTGAACAGTGAACAAGTGTCTCACTGGATTCGAACCCAAATCCCTGAGGTGGGAAGGCGCCTGGATCTCACTTAAGGCCACTTGGCAATGCAGTGAAAATCATCCAATCACATAAGCACAAGAAAATACAAACTATTCTGATTGGCTCCGGGGTGCGACAAATTGCGCCCCACAGTGATTCTTTAATCGTCCAATGAGAACACCACCTCGTGTCACCTGTTCACCAAAAGTTTTTGGAGCCACATACACACTAATTTGGCTGACGCCCCGCAACCAGGAAGTGAATGTATTAACACAGAAATGAAGTAAAAACAGTTAAAAACAACTTAAATAAATGTTGACATGAACTACAGGACACAGGACGAGGCATAATAATACTAATCTAAGCTTCTCAGAGACATTTCTGCTAAAATGAATATGTTTAATATTATGTTTAAATAGTTCTTCTTCTGCAAATTATTTTAGGTGGGGCAGCACCCCTGCGCCCCCTATGGACCAACCACCATTGGTAATAAGTGGGATTCCTCATATACAGCTCTTTGGTTGTACAGTCACCTCTGGAGGGAGGTTATAATGGATCTTCATTCTCTGATGTGATGAACACACGAATCTCACTGTTTTCACATGTTATCATATCTGAACGTCTGTTCCTTCAGACCGGACTCTGCACTGAAACATGGCTGAGGTTGTGTGTGTTTGTCTGCACCTCAACACACTTTCTAACATACCACTCCGTCTTTGTCAAAAAGATCTGCAGGTATTTTCTGCTGCTTCTCTTGACACACACACATTCATACTGAAAGGTTGACTTCAGACCCTTGACCATTGACCCCTTGGGCTTCACATACACTCGACACATGCCTCCTTAAATCACACAAACTCTTCCTCTCAACAAGTGAAAAAAACTGCTGGTTGTCAGAGGGGGTGTTTGCAGACGTAGACCTGCACGTGTTCACTCTTTGTCTGGTTTATTATCACACAAACACACACACAGCTCTGTTGTCGGACGTGGTGGTGTGCGTCTTTGCAGAGGAAGAAGATATGACATGAGCACTCGTCTCTGAGGCCATTTGTAAAAAGCTGAGCAGCAGAAGGTAGAGCTCACATCAGTGAGTCCACTCGCGCACACAAACACACACACCAACGTAAGTCTGTTGTGAACTGTTCCTTCTCTCTACGTCTGTGGACGTCTGTCCGTGTCCACAGATACACACTCACTGACACACGTGATGTATTGAATTCACTGATCATTTTTGTTGTCATGTTTTCACTCTGATCCACTAGAACCTGGACCTGGAGCTGTCGGTGTGTGAATGTAGATGGAACTGACATATGAGCAACAGGATGCGTTAGAGAACAGATTAGGGCTGTTGTGTATTTAATTTAAAGTCTTCAAGTGGAATCATTTGGCTTATTAATGTAATGGT
The DNA here is from genome assembly GCA_037367275.1 of Coranthus polyacanthus. NCBI lineage: Eukaryota > Metazoa > Chordata > Actinopteri > Kurtiformes > Apogonidae > Coranthus > Coranthus polyacanthus. Next base: position 25,672 of record JAPQRN010021883.1, on the reverse strand, counting down.
CTGTGTCTATTTGTTGTTTGTTTATTGGTTTGTTTATTGGTTATTGGTTTACTTTATTTCAAGAAAAAGGACGATTTATTTACATTTACTTCTGGGGCATAAAAAGGGGAGGAGACTGGATTTTTGATGGTTTTTCAGACATTGCGAGACACAGCGTTTGACCTTATTGTAGGTCGAGGTTTGAGCTCTACTCAGTGATAATGTATAGTATCGTATAATAGTATAGTGTGGTTCTGATAATTGGTTATCTTAAAGGACAGAGGGTGTTGTACCTTGTACGGACTGTAAAGCCCTTTGAGGCAAATCTTGATTTGTGATATTGGGCTATATAAATAAAACTGAATTCAATTGAAAGCAAAAATACCATTTTATTTCTGGATGTTAAATGTGGAAACTCACAAACGCAGGAGGTTTAATCAGATGAAAACAGTAAAAGACAATAATCATTAGTCACTTCACAGTTTTTAAAATACTTTGTATTTGGTGTTTGCATTTGTTTGTGTATCTCAGTTCAAGTGTAATTAATAAACTGATTTAATAATCACAGCCTTTTCTTAAAACTCATCAGGTTTGTGTCTACAACACACAGACTCAGGCTCAGGATCTGGTCCTCACCGACATGTCCTGTGCGTTGGCTGCCTGATTGATCTGCTGATGCAATGGATGCTCTCAAGCTTGTGATTTAATCTGTTGCAGCAAAGACTGAAGATATAGAGGACAGGACAGAGTTAGAGCTCCCAGTCCATCCTTCACCTCAGCTGGCTCTGTGTGATTACAGTTTAAAGAGGGCACCTCACAGGAGCAGACAGACAGACAGGGACGAAGACGGATGGACCGGGACCCAGCAGATTAAAGTCTGGGCTCTCTACCTGCTCTCACTCATTTCACTTATTTCACCTCTGACTGAGGTCAAGACGAGGCAGGAAGTAACAGGATGGTTCAGTCTGACATTCCTCAACCACATCCTTTACTGCTTAATTATGTCGTCTTAATTAAGCAGTAAAGGGCACGAGGGCAGCTCAAGTCTGTCCTGAATGTTTTGTTTCTTGTTTGTGGAGATTTTCTGCTGAACAAACTTGTTTTCTGAATCCTGAGGTCTAAACATAAAGTAATAACATTTTGCTACAAATTAGGGCTTATTTTTGTTGTGTCTGTCCTTCCTGTTGCCAGTAAAAACATAATCCACACTTCAGCTCTGGTCTCTTAGTTACCTCCTATCAAATAAAATAAAGTTGTAAAAAAAAAAAAAAAGAGGTCAGCTGTAAACATGCCTGAAGGTTAGCCAACATTATTTGGAGATGAAACAATAAAAATATGACAGTGTCATCTGTGATTTAAAGGGTTATTCACATGATTTTGGAGTTTTTAGTTTTATTAGTTAATGGTTCAGAGGTCCGACTGCTTCTACTTTTCACGTTTTTAGACTATGCAATGATTCAAGATCTTTCAAGAAAATGAGAATTATAAATTCTGTTTCTCTTAGAGGAGGCAGGTGAGTGTATGTTTTGGTCACTGGTCTATCTTTTCAGAGGTGGTTCTTTGATTTTCTTGAATACATTGAATGATAGAAATACATGTTTCTTCATGTGGTCCTTTACAAGGCATCAGCACCATTGAGGACGGTAATGTGAGCCACTAATCCCACCGACAATAATTCCAGATTTCAAAGGATAACATGAGATTAGTGATAATAACAATATGTGTTCATTATAAATAAAGGGAAAACCCAGTGTTATCGTCCATTACAGTTAAACCCACAGCATTTTTGGATTAAAATATCTATAAACGACTGTTACATATTTTCTTGACTTGTGTACTTAGCAGTCTTTAGAGCTTGTATTGTGATAATAGACAGATAAGAACAGAATGTGCAGAAGTCGATGGGTTTCTGCTCATTTGATGCGTCTGTGGTTCATTCATGGATCAGTCGATCCCGTCACGTTTAAATTGCAGTATCTCAGGAACACTTTGACAGGATGCCGCAAATTCTTGGCACAAACATTCACTTGGACTCAAGGATAAACTTATTAGTTTGGTGTTCAAAGGTCAAGGTAATTAGTTAGAACAGATTATGATGCAAAGACACATCTGATCAAACTTGTGGTTCTTGTTTTGATTAAGAGACACCGAGTGGCAGAAAATACATCCAATACATACTGTACATTTAACTGAAACAACCTCCTCTAAGTCTGATCTTTCCAAGATGAAGCAGGTCCATCCATAGTTCATGAGACTCTGGAAAGAGTTCTGGAATCACTATTTCAAGACTACTTCACAAATACTACAAACCTTTTTTCCTGTGTATAGTTAATAAATAATCCACAGAACAAGAATCAGCCTTTTTACCTAACTCCAATGTGTCTTTTTTTCTATACGGCTCCATCCTCATTGTCGCTGTGTAAATGACAACATCCAGTCTGTGAAACAGAAAATGAAAATCAAACTACTTTTTTAAAATTTGCTCATCTCTTTTTGACCAAGAAGACTGCCTTGCATTTCATTGATGTTTTGTGTATTTTAAAGTGAAAATCAAATAACCTCTCGTATTTGTTTTTTAATAACCATTTCTGAAAAGAAAATGGGATGTCACACTCATCACAATGGTTTTTAATAGTGTAGTGATGGAGTGTTGGCGGCTCTGAATGTGTAATAATCATGGTTCTTGTTGTGGAGCCTATAATCTCATAATCCGTCCAACTATTTCCCCATTATCCCTTCTCACTGACAGGCTGATACAAACAACCTCAGCTGGGGCTAATACTGTGTCAGCGGGGCTGAACCGGCCGTCCAAGGATGAGATACTCACCATCTGCTGTGTTTACACTTTCAGACTTTTCGACTGTATTCTTCTGACAGGCTTTGATGCATTAATGATTCCTCTTGTCTCGTGGGTCTCCTGGTTCAGTCTAGCCCTGTTTACTCTGGAGTTAGCTGCACTCTTTCATCATGGCTGGAATTCCCCTGATTCACAACTTCTAACCAAAGCATGTCAGAGAGATGACTTGTATGAAGAAAAGTGTATTTTTCAGAGTTCGAGGAACCTGGGCTGTCATTCTCTTCTCGTCCGCCTAATGCTGTTGAACAGACTCTTCTGAGGCTTTTTAAAATCTCTTCTGTGGAATTTTTGCTTCATTAGACAGAGTAAAAACAAAATTCACAAGATGGATTTTTTTAACCATGAGTTTCACAGCACTGTATGCATATTAACCTGCTGATGCTTCAAGATGGGAAGCAGAGACCGAGTCACTGTAGAGCTGTCAGAGGAGCTGCTGATTTAGCTATACACTGCAGCAGGTGACTGGAATAGTGACAGAAGAAGATGAGCTGTTCAGCTCTATTCCCAAAGCATTTTCTACATTTACCATGAATGTACCTTTGAAAAAATATAGATGCTGTGAAGTCCCATACCGTTTTACTGCTTTTTGTGATGAGATGTGAAGTGTGGAAACTGGCTGCAAATTGCTCCTTTGTCTCTCTGTCACACACAAGCAATTTAATGTCAGGAAGCAAAGCTTCTGAGGCAGGAGACGTCAATTTGATGCAAGTCTCTTGTGAGAAGACAAATGAGAGATACAAACAAGGGAAACTAAACCAGACAGAAACACAAAAATAGTGTAGCGTTTCAGAAACCTGTGCACCCTCCTCGTGTTGCTCGGGGCAGATCAAGCTGTATCTACGAGTGCAGCTCACATTCAGCCGGAGCAACGGGACGCATCATTGGTCCTCAGCGTCTCCCAGCATCCTCAATCTGTCACCACACATGCACACACACACTGACACACACATCACACTAAGACACGTCTGCATTCACTCCAATGGGCAACAGTAATGGCTTGAAACTGAAGCCAACACAAAAGCATCTTTAAGCCCACATGAAATCAGATTCAACCTTTCAGTGTTTTCATGTGGGTTAGGTCTTAGGGTTAGGGTGAGAGCTAACCCTGCATGCCATCTGTCCTCCATTATCAGACCTATGTAGGACTGGAAGTCATTGTAATCGTAATGGTTTTAGAGCAGGGGTCTCCAACGAGTAGCTGGTCAGATGCCTGTGGCTCAATAATCATGTCTGAGTAGCTCACTGAAGGCTCAAACAATATGTACTAAAGAATATGCACACGTTTATAGCAGAAAATCATGTCGTAAACCTGTTTAATTTCTAATTCACAGACAAACCACCACTTTCTGACACAAAATGATTATTTACCAGTTAAACAAGTTCTGTTGTCGTCACAGTGGTTAAGTCAGTGATACTGTAACATCAAGTGTCAGCAGATGAGCAAACACACACCTGATACCATGAAAATAATAAAGGGCAAAACATACTGTTCTCATGAGGAGTGAGAAAAAATAGAATAATGTCAAGATGTAACGTGGAGCATCACTTCACTAAGTCTAAGTGTTGTGATACAAAAGGAAATTGTTGATTATCAACATTTTGTAAATGTTTACAGTTTGTTCAAGTGTCTGAACAAATGTCACTGATAGTATAATATGAGCAGCTCTCAGCCGTTTATTTTGTCAGATCATCTCTCAGAGGAATAAAAGGTTGGAGAGTTTGTCATTTCCAGGAAAATTACTCCTCCTGAAATTAATTTGACATCCAATGAAATGCTTTCTTGAATTTTTTCATCATCTGCAGAGGAGCCAGAAACAAAAGAGAGATGATCAACTGAGGACTGACTTCCTGTATCTGTGTCATGTTGGTTTCACCTCCGTCCTTTAGATCCTTTAGATCCTGTTCTCTTCGTCCAATGGGAGAAGTGACAATGAACACAAATTATGAACAATTATTTCACCTACAGTCACTGAAGTAAATATTACACATCTTTTACATAACATTCCAATATTAAAATGGTGTTTTTCAGACATAGATGATATAGAAAATGTAATCATCATCTAATCTAATGGAGATAAAAACGAGCAGGAATACAAGGCAAATGATAATTACTGTAAAATAATATTAGTTACCAGTAAAAAACGTGTAATATTATTTTATTTATCTCTTATTAATCTACTTTCATCCATCCACACGACGTTCTCAACCCCTCTGACCACGCCCACTGAGGAGACAGGAAGCTTCATACCAGGAAATGACAAACTCTAAAACAGGACCCCTGTTTCCAACCAGTTTTATAGCATCAGTGCAGATTGTAGTGCATTAAAGAACTGAAAGTCAGTACATCGTTCCAGTAAACAGAACTACTTTTCCACCGTTATGGACTGAAAGCAGTTCAAAATGTTTCAGTCTTTTCTTCTAATCTCTGTGTCTTTACTCTTTGCTTCTATCAAACAACTTCTACTGATAAGAAGTGAAACCTAAATGTTATTCATGGTTACATCAGTGTGTATCGGCAGATAAACCTCCGCCATGTTGGACTGAAAACTGTCGTCAACAAAGAGCCGGAGTTTCCACTGTTTGCTTCAATCTTCTTTTAGTGCGTTGTCTTTGTTACAGAGGATCTTGGACCTAATGAGTAGGTACAGATCATCATGGGGTGTTTTGGGTCATTAAGGGTCATTGCTCTAGACGTGGAGTTGACCAATCAGAGCACACTGACCTTTTTGGGCCATTAATTTAATCCAGTTCCAGAATATTCAAATACAGTTTCTGCTAAAGTCATTTGTCTTCCCTCATTTACTGGAAACTTAGAAACAGAACATTTGAACCAAACGTCTTCTAAAATTGGTTTAAATAGATTATGTTCTGTTGTTCATTACCTGCCACACCTTCTGCCTTGCGTAACTTAACGTCTATTGCTAAGTTACTTTTTCAACACTTTTATATACTGTATTTCAGTGTATTATGATTTTATCATTTTAAATGTTTGATATTTGTAAAATTTTCAAAGTGATACAAACAGAAAATTCACTGCATATTCACATATACTTTCCAGTTTTTGATGAGAGGAGCTTCAGTGATCCCTGAAGGGAAGAATAAAAGAACAGACATCTAAGGTGGTGTTTTATTAATAAAGGACATGAATAAAACAGTAATAAAGGATATAATGCAAAATAAAATACATTAAAAATAGAGAAAGAACATTAAAGTTGCAGAATATTCATTCAAAATGAGAGAATTGGCGCCATGATGGTTTGTGATAGATTTAAAGAATTTAATAGAGCCAGCCAACACAGGGGTCTGTTTCATACCAGTGAAGATAAGACTTTTAATGGGAAACTGACACAACACCGAGGTCCTAATCCCTCGATCATCTCTGCTCTGCCTTTAATAGCATGGCTGTTTAACACTGCCTGGACACGCAGAGGCCAGAGGAAGTCGACGACCCTCATGAAAGGTCACCAAGACAATGAGCACTTTGTACAACTGAAGAGAGACACGTAATTCATCTAATCCTGAGAGAAATACTATCTGCAACAGGAACAAATAGTTTGACTGCTGTTGGATGTGGTGCACTTTCAGGGTTTTCTGTCCTAAAACAGAATTACAGCTTGTCAGGAGCTGCAAGAGGGAAAAATGCCCTCAGTCAAGTGAGTGGCCTTCAGCGCAAAAAAGAGGGATGTTTTCTATGTCAGAGCTCTTGATTGTGATTTCTGCCTCTTCTTCACGACAAACCTCCACACAATGGCTTCTTGTCGACCACTATTTCAGTGAAAGTCAGCAAGGGAGGGAAAATGTAGTAGAGAGATGTTCCTATGTGCATCAGAAGTAGACCTAACAGCCAGAGCGTGGATGCAATTATCAGCACAATGCCTAACGTGTGCCTCAAAGAGAGCTGTAACAAGAAAATGATACATGCATGCAATTTTTCTGAAGAATATGTCCCCTCTCACCCTCTCGTCTTTCAACTCTTTTCCTTTGTTCCTTCTGCTTCTTTTTTAACCCCCTCCCATCTCCTCTTCATCTTCCTTCCAACCCCCTCTCGACCTCTCCTCCCTCATCGCCCCAGAGAATCTTTGAATTTCTCTGAAATTGAAATGTGTCTGATGTCCTGCCCTGCAGCGAGGGCCAGAGACAGAAAAATAAGTTTAATCTGTTTCCACTGAGGAGCATTGTTTTCACTGCAGAAGTGTTGTTTGATGCCTCTCTTACAGGCTACACATATTTACTGCTGCTGCACAATTACTCATTCTGACGTAAGTGTGTTGCTGTGCTCATCTCCACTGCCACTGAGTTTTCCCCATTGTCCTGGTTGCATCATACAAACACTATGTACAGTATATGCTATAAGAAGAGTGCCATTAATCTCCTTGTCCCGTGAGTTCACTGTTGTTTGCGTGAGTAATGAGCTCTGTACATCCGCACTGTGTCTCTGTTGTCTTTAATTGGTGCGGCGTGACTCTATTAGAGGGATCCAGTGTAATTAATGTCTTCTCTATAGTGAGAATCCAACCTTACTGCTTCACAGACCTGACTTGTTCAGCTGTTTGAAGAGACACTTTGCTCAAACAGGTAGTGATCAGTGGTTATGAACAATGTTCTGCACACCTTCAGTGTATAAAGTCAACTTTTACTTATATTTGTGGTACTTCAGGCAGGAGCAGAAGTCTGAGCTGGTCACAAGCCTTTTCATCCAGTTGTTCATGACTTCAGTCACTTTAAACTTTAGGTTTATATCCAAACTCCTCCTGTATTAAGAAACAATTATTCTATTCATACAGGTGTTAGGGATGTTATTCATTCAAACACTTGTCAGACGTTCCAGAGCGTCAGTCGAGCAGAGTCACCGTATGTCATTCCATTTAATGGTTAAATCTGTCGTCATTGTCCTGTATGAACTCGTTAAGATCATCCATTCAAGTTTCACATTCACATAATAAAAATCCTTTGAGCTTCTCTCAAAAGATCAATGAAAACTTTAGCTTTTCACTGTACTTTGTATAGCATCAAAAACCTGTTTTATTCCAGTCTCACATAGGTCTACATGTTTTTATTTATTTAAGCAAACATGAGTTCTACACCTAGACATTTATATGAATCTCTGTCATTTCCCTGTAAAAGCAAACAAAATATTAAGATGAACGTCAAACAGAAATCATTTCTATCAATAATTTAGACATTTGTATCTTTATATCTAAAATTTCATTAGAATAATTTGCTTTTACATTAATTATGTATCAACATTTTGACATTACAGAATCTATGTCTGTCACATGTTGATGTCTGCATGTGAGTCCTAGTGGCTGGTGAACAGGTGTATCTGTAAAATGTACCTGTGTTTGCTTTTGCTTTTGGTTTTCATGATGTGTGATCTGTATGTAAACCTTTTTCATTCTTATACTGGGTGTGGGAGAAGCTGTACAGAGCTGATAAAAAGTAATATTACCACCTGTTCCTCCTGCAGCTTTTTAATCAGTACAAGGTGCAGCCACTTCTCTGTTTATTTGCTTGTCTACACACAGTGAAAGCAGATCACAAAGTGTTATGATATGAGTTGTACTGTACTGTGACCAGTTCATTATGTAAGAAAACTAAGAAAACACATATTTAGAGAGTACAGTCTATTAAAGTAAATAACATAACATAACAAATATAAATAGACTCAATGTAATGACTAAAACCTGAACAGAAAAGTTCCACCCTTTGTGTAGTGAAATCAGAACATTATCAGGGCAGCAACTACAGTTTCTATTTATCTACACAGGATGTGTTCAGGCACAGCACAGAGAGTAGGTCACCTGTGATTTGGAAGCACTGAGAGCCCAGTATTTAATCATTATGTGCTGTAGTCGCTGCACATGTAAAACAGACTAAAATAGACTCTTGTGTGTAACTTGTACACATTTCGACTGCCTCTGCAAAGCCCTGCAAAAACCCCTGATCTCAGCAAGACCTGCAGTCATCTATCTAACTGAAATCTTACTGATCCTGTTTTGAGAATAATATACTATGCAAGAACAGCTTGTTGAGATTATTTAGAGAACATTTATCTTTTTCTCTTACTTAGTGAAACTTGAAGCCAGTTATTTTACATACACTGTCAGAGACACGTGCAGCACATCTGTACTGATTACAATAAAACAGAATAAATCATTTTTTACACTTGACTGGATCTACAATGACTGGTTACTCCACTAAGGCTTTTAAACTTTAAGGACCAGTGTGTAAAATGTAGGGGGGTTGAGGAGGATGTAATTGCAGAAGTAGCATATAACATTCATAATGTTATTATGTTTTATAATGTTTTTATCAGTGTGTAATCAAAGGGAAATGAGAGTCTTTGTGTATTCATTCCTTTAGAATGACCTGTTTGTATCTACAGAGGGAGCAGGTCGTCGTTCAGTGTCCACCAGGTTTCTTTTTCTACAGTTGCTCAGAACAGACTTCTTCTATGTTCTGTTTTATAACAGGTGGCACCCAAAAATTAAATTAAAATACAGTACTGTCATTTACTAGAGTGTAGGCCAGATTGTCCCCTAAAAAACCCACAACAGACAACACACACACACACAACACTAGCTCTAACAAGGGACTAACTTCTTTTTTGTGGCCACCAAAGGGGTGGGGATGTGTATTCAGTTGGTTGCAATCTGCAACTTCACCACTATGTGTCACTAAATATCACACACCTAGTCTCCTGTATGTGAAGTCCACAAACTGTGGTGTTCCATCATAACCACCACAACTACCTCCTACTGAGGTTTATGATACTTAATGATGTCGCCGGGTCCATGTCGTCAATTTCTGATGTCTAAGGACACACACTGACTTCTATCTGGTTTCTGCATGTCGAAACATGACGTTGTAGTGGTCCCCGGGTGTTGAAAACATGACCCTATAGTGATCCCTAGCCTTTCCAGTGTTTCTCTGTTGTAACTGTCTTTAATAAAACATAAAAAATATCTAAAGAATGTGTCCATCAGAACAAATGGTAATTTCCCAATTGTTCAATCTGTTTTTTAGACAAATAGATGAGTCACAGGTCTAATCCTCTGCATTTAGTTTGGATCTGTGTGATGCTCTGTGAGTGTGAACAGTGTCAATGTGCAAAGTGATAGAAGACCTGATATGGGATCTTCCCGCAGATCAAGGTAACTTGGATGGGTGGAGGGTTCTGGGTGCAGCAGTCATGCTGTCTGGATAAAGATGTCAGGTGACACTGGCAGGTTTGAGACTGCTGTGTTCCCTCTGATATGACTGGCAATCACAGCATCATGCTGAGCCACGCATCACATGCAAACACGCCCGTGCACACATATACTCTGCTGGTCCAGTCTTAGTCCCTCTGTTTGCACTTGTGTTGGGCATGGACAATCTGTGTGCCGGTATCCTTTCTCTCTCCTTCTCTGATGAGCCAGGACATGCGGGACTTGGCACAGCCGTGATGTCAGTGTCATGCCAGCAATCTGAAATCTGAAATCTGAACCTCCCGCTGCCCTCACAGCCAGAGGAGGGAGAGGGGATGGAGACAGAATCAAGAGCAACAAAGAAATCTGGTATCAAAGCACAGGGAGAAGAGGACATGGAGACAAAGGAGAAGGAGGGACAACGCTTCATCTGATAGATATGAATGTGCAGATTAGCGCGCCTCTCTGTTCTCAGTTATTTCTCTATCCAGGGAACCAGGGTTCACTACTGAGGATGAATGGCAGGAGATAATACCCGAACTCAGAGATAATCAACTTACACCTCGCAGTGCCTGTCAGCTCGCTCTCTGTGTCCATCTCCACTCCGAGTTATTGATCAAAAAGCTTCATTTGTGTTTATTCTGCTATGGATCTTCACTCATCCTCATTGCATTAGTTTTAATGCTGTGTCCAGTCAGTCATCAGCAGGTTTCAGTGCAGTTTCTCTCTGAGTATGTCTTTTCTGTTTGTGAAGGCCTCAGGTTGTGGTGTTCTGTAGATAATAGCATCTGATGTATGGTTTGTGGCTTCCGTGTGGGTTTGTGTGTGTACTTTTTTAATTTAAAGGTCTAATGAGGTGGGAAACTTCGAATAGTGTAAATATACTGTACAGTTTATCAGTCACTCACAAACACTGGGTTCAAGGAGATTTTATGCGGGCACCAGTTACATTTGCAGAATTTCTTCCATAGTCTTTTATTTTAGATTTATATCTGCAGTAGATCTTTGAACCACACGTGTCTGTAATGTCCCTAATGAGTTTTGACGTAGAATAGACAAATAAATAAAATAAAACAAATAAACAAATCAATTACTGGATCTTCAAATTGATCGAATGACTGTTTGATAAAAATAGATGCACTAAAACATAATCATACTTGTTCTGAGAATATAATGTATAGGACAGACAGTAATCACAGTCATGTGTTTCTACAGATAAAATACTCAGAACAAATACTTTATTCATTTAACCATTTTGAGAAGATTTATCTCCAGTGTTTTCTTTTTTTGTGTTGATTTTTGCAGCATGTGTTGATAAAGATTTTTGATGTGCATGTGTTTTCTTCACTGTATGATAATTTAACATAAAATATGGATGGTGTGCATATCTTTAATGTCTCTGGCTCTTTCTGGAGTTGATTAAAATAAACACTAGTCACTGAGAATGTATGTCCTAAGTGTCACATGTGAATGAACATACATGTCCACGGTAGCACCTGTGCTCATCTCTCTTCAGCCTTACACATACACAATATGACACACTCATCTGCGGCTACGTGTCACATCCACTTTTCGTACAAACATGTCGCTCTTCATCTACGTTTTTCAATATCCCACACACAGACTCATACAGACTCACATGTCCTGGCGACGACACTGACGCCAACTCCCTCCGTCATGTACAGTCAAAGCCATTCTCACACACACACACACACACACACACACACACACACCCTGTCAGAGCCAAGGCTGTGAACCACGAACCCCCATCAGTATTCTGAGTTTGTCTGAATGCAAGTTTTCATTGTGGAGCTCATTGTGCAGCCATGGAGTGTCTATAAAGCAATGGATAAACAACTCTCCTTTGTTTGGCCCCTAGTGTTGGCTGCAGACAATCCACTCAGCAAAAGCACTCACTATGTCAGAATAACTGCACACACACACACACAAACACACTGTTATTGTCTACATTCTTTTATTATGTCTGTAATGATGGACTCAACTCAGCATGGCCTACACTTGGCTTCAAAAACATCCCATTTACAACATGCCAATTACTGGTCTCGTCACCACACACTCACTCACACACAGACACACAGGTGGATTTGTTTGCATTATAACGACACAAGGGAAAAGAGACGATGCTTGACTTTACCTCCTCAGAGAACTGAAGTGGATCTGTCATCTTTCACCTCTTTTTCTTAACCCTATTTTATTCAGGACATCCAGGGACAACAGAATTACATTTTAAATTAAAAAGTGCTGCTAGTCCTTCACTTGCAGAAGGCATCGACAATAGAGAGGTGACGCCCCGCCCCTCCCTGAAAATATGTCATTATAAAGACTACACACCTAAAAGTGGCCAGAGTGTCGTCATGGTAACGGTTCTGTTCAGATCTGATGAAGATATCTCTGCAGCTTCAACATAACCAGACTGGAGTCATTTTCACCTCTTTTAATACTTTTTCACTTTGTTCTGAAGACCGACGTGAAATGTGTGGAGGTAACGGAGGTTTTGGTGACGTGTATCACCTGAGACAAGAGATGCAGTTCACTGAGACGTTTCACACTAAACTAGGTGCTTTACTGTTTTTACAACAAACTATGACTTTCTTACTTGTAAAATTATCTTTTACATTGACAAACATCATATCTGTAGTTGATGGAACAATTCAAACTGGATCAAAACATTATTTGTCTTTCACCATTGACCTCCATATTTTTTCAGAACTAAGGTCCCATGAGGCACAGTGGGCTTCACCTGTCTATAACTCATTCTATCTGATGCTTCCTCTCACACAATAGTAATAATAATAATCTCTCTATGTAATAGCCTCACTTCTGTATTTGTATTTATACATTCTTACACACATTCTGTTAATTAACATACCATGTCTCAGTTGAATTCTTCCCTTATGTCTTAAACTGGGGATGATCAGCATCTTTTTCGAGATGGTACAGACTCAGATAATGTCAGTGAAGGGACATTAGAGATCAATGAATGAAGAAAAAACACATTAACAAACACATGGTTGTAATACTATTGTGGTATATTTTTCTAAAAGAAATTACATTTTCTGATTTAGGAGACCTTAAAAACATATTTCAAATGCATATTGCTCATGTATGACAAGGACTACCATAAAAGCAATTGTATTACTGGAAAGAGCATGTCTGCATTAATATATGCACAGAATATGAAGTTCTATTCTTATCTGTGTGGTGTTTGTCATTATCTGTCCTTTGTCAGGACAGAGATCGTTCTGTAGTTTAGTTTAAACATGACTCTCAGCTCTTTAAACTGACTGCAGCCCAGATGGAGGGTGACTGGTTCAGCAGGACTTGATTTGCTGAAGCTCGGGCTAAAGCTGCTCTTCACACACCATCCTGGGCTTCGGTGTGTGTCCGTGTATGTGAGAAAAAGTGTGAGCCTACATTTGTTCCACTGCATAGTGAGATATTATTCTTACATTTGTCTCTAAATCAGCCCACACATAAACAAATGTGTACTCAGGGAATCTTAATGTTGCTGTCAGTGATCTGAAGGCTGAAAAGTCTTTGTCAGTGCTGTCACGATGCAAATACACACAGAACAATAAAGCTTTCAAAGTGGAGACGTCAGCTTCATATCATTGCTTCCCATAAACCCAGTGATTAACCCTCTTCCTCTGTGTCTGGCTGTTGAATAAAACAGACAGGGAGGTCTGTGCCCGGGTTTTTAGCTTTATTGAAGAAAATTACACACACTCATAACATGAGCGGGCACACACCAGACAAACACACACATTGTGGTATGTTAATCACGTGCGCTGTGCTTAGATGATCAGAGAACAGACTGAAGCTGCTTATTGAGATACAGAGCTGTATTAACTCCAACTGGTTGAAAAGCGACACATATGCTTCAAAAATACAAATACCCTGAGGATATGTGTGTGGATGTGTTAGAGGATGTAAAAGCATCTGTTGGTTTCTGTGTATGTGTGTTTCCTTGTCAGCCTCATGCTTACGTGGACTCGTACCGAGTTATTTCCTTATCACTTTTTTTAAATTAATCCTTTTGTTATGGTGATTTTGTACAATGATAAACTGGCCACAAACCTCCTTCTTAAATTTGAATCAAAGATAACAAAAGGCCTTAAGCATTTAAGAACACAATCTGAACATTTAAGCCTCCCATTCACTAAAACCTAGTAGAATATATACTAGTATATACAGTAATGCATCCAGTACAAAGCATCTAAAGAAATCAGATGTCCCTCATCCACATATAAAATATCTGACCGTCATCATTTAAGTAAAGCTATGTTCACAGTGCAAACAATTCACATTTATTGCTCAGATCTGATTCCTTTAATTTATTTTTCCTGAACATGTGGGTCATGTGAACAAAAGGACAACCACAAAGACATTACACGCTGCTCAGTGTTGGACTGAGTTAAGCATAGAGGGCAGTGAAGTCCACGTTTACCGTTTCATGTATAAGCTGATGACAACGTTTTAATCATGGCACTGCTGAGATGTGAGATTTGCAGCAGAAGTTTTCCTTGTATATTAGTGTCACCTTAGAAGGCAGGGAGGTCAAACACATTAAAGCTCATGAAAGACATACATTTCAAATGATGGAAATGTCACTGCCCACATATGTTCTTTTCACTGGCAAGCATGTTAAGCAGTACATCCACTAGAGAGCAGCAGAGAGTGAAAAGTATTTGACAACTCTCGTACAACAACAAACGTGATGGTGGAGGAGGTTGTGATCATGTTGGTGTTAAGAAGAGGCCAAAGCGGAGACGGTGTTGTGGTGGTCTGTGACGCCACTGACTTGTATTTTTTTTATTTCTTTGTGTGTCTCGTCAAAGATCCTGTTGGTCTGAACTATCAGCTTTACTTCCCCCTGTGGTTCTCGCTGGTACTGCTAAGCTTTGAGAAGATGTGCAGAAATATAGATGAAAATGACAAGAGTCGCATTAATTCTTATGACTGTTCAAAGTGAGGTTGCATTGAAAAAAACTAGATCTGTATGTGATTTAGGACCAAGACCAGATTCAGTGCAAGTGTGGTTCATGCTGCTATGAAAAAGAAACAGATTTGAGTCACATATGAGCAAAAAACAATCAGACCTGGGCACAACTGTAACATTTTCTATTTTGTAGAAGAAGTTAAATTTTTATTAGGTTTGTTTTGAGTGTTTTTGTGGTGATATCTGATGAGGCGGATCACGTATCAAATACTAAAGAATTCAAATGTTTTTTCAGATTTTCTGTAACAAAATTAGTTGAGTGCTGAATGGTTTCACTGCTGCTCCAGAAGGTGGCTATGGTCCATGATCTTTTTTCCCAGTGGGTGTAATTTATCATTCCTTTTCTGCCCTCTGTCTTTCCCATGCTCACCGTCTCCTAAATCTCATGTCTTACTCCTGACTCTGCCTCTCGGTTTAGGAGGTGGTGAAAAGCGGGGGGGGGGGTGGGATCAGAGGAGGTATGTTAGCAGTGATAAGAGCAGGTTCAGAGGTGAAGAGAGACTTAGGATCCCTGTCAACCCTGAGCACTACTGGCATTTTGTTTTATTCAGCCACACGGAGTCAGAGAGCTGCGAAATTGGATTCAGGTCTCCCCCTCTGCTTCTTGAGATGTCTTACTTGCTTGTTAGTCTTTGTGCCACACTCGGCGAGTGTGTCCTTGTTGTGGTGATTACTGTGAAGGAAGTGTGTGTGTGTGTGTGTGTGTGTTGTATTTTCCTTTGATAACTGCCCTTAAGTCATTGACGCAATCTCTGCAAGCCTCTGTGAAAACAGTGCAAGTTTCTTTCTTCTGATAGTCACAGCTCACAGAGAAGCAAAGGAGAAATAATCAAAACAACAGCATGCTACACGCTGCATCACATCCATGACTGTTGGAGGCAAGGGGTGTGATGAAAGCAGGTGTGTACCTGTGTGTGTGTGTGTGTGTGTCTACATGTTGTGTTTGGGTGGGGGAGGCTGCAGACAAAGGGGCTGTGGAACATCTGGATGCCGGTGATAGCTCTGCTCACACGCGTTACGAGCCAAATTAATCAAACCTGGTGGGGAGACTGTCAACTGTCTGTGTGTGTGTGACATCCATTAAGAGTCAGTCCACGTCCTGGACAGCCCTGGGCCTCCATATAGTCATCCTGGGAGGGCTTAGGGATGTAGAGACAAGTGGAGACAGAGGGAGGAGTGAAAATATAAATCAATGGGTTGACGTTGCAGGGTGATTGCACTCTATACCAGAGTTGGTCCCAGTGAGAAGAGGAGCAGACACATTATGTTGTTGCTGTCTGAATCTCTTTTAGTCAGAAAGAAGCTGACAACAGAACCACATTCCGTACATCCTTCTACAGTCAACATGAAGAAAACCCAACCTGCGACTGGCCTCACATGGACCGTGTTGATGTATATCCTGGAGTTCACTGGTTATGCTTTAATATTCTCTGTAGATAATTGTCCGAGGGAATAATAAAGTTACATACAGAGACTTCAAAATAACTTATTTGATAATGATTATCACTGTATTTATAATTTGTTTAATAGGGACAGATGTGGCTAATTCACTACAGGCATCCCTAGAAGAGATTTTATGAGAATAAAAAGTTAAAACATTCAAGTAAGAAAATAAACTGAATACAGAAAAATATCATAAAACTACATGGCAAACGGTTCACTTTTAAACCCGTCTAAACTAGACATAAATTCCAGAGTTTTGCTCTTTTAAAGACTTTACAATAAGACTCTTATGAAGAGTGTATGGATGGTTTAGGAATAGGTTATTAATTGGTTTGTAATCACATTATACATTATTAATGATAAAAAAACAGCAACATTGACCTGTTGGTTATCAGTTAATAAAATAAAAACAATGAGTCCACATGTATCTTTACTGTCAATCCTTACATCTCAGTGGTTAAGTAACTTTCTTTGTCTCGTCCATCAGCAGCTTTTATACGCATCAGTTTCATCTGAGGTTTATTCATGAGTGACTAGAATTTAACCACATCAGCATGTTTTAATAAAAGTTTAATTTCCCGTATGAAATTAACAGATTCACGTTAAAACTTTGACATTATTGTAGTTTACATGTTGCAATAAGGCTCTGTTTGGCCTGTTATAAATCTTAGTAACTATCATTATTAAATGGTTAAATAAATAATATATGGATAAAATAAAATAAGTAAAATATATCTGAGATTTAACAGAACAGAGATAAAAAAAATGCAGCCTGAAACACTCTTTATAAATGTGATGTTGATGAAATGATTTATAAAGTGTTAACAACATAATGATAAACCAAGTTCTTTATGAGGATAATTTTATTGTCAAGTGGAACCGATTTCTCTTTTAGTGACACATGTTTTCATGATGGATTCAAACATCTGAAAATCTTCATATATTTTGAGGAGTTTGAAGATCCTCTGACACAGTATATTGTTTAACATATTGTCACAGTGAGCATGTTAGTGAAGTAACTGTTTCTCATTCTTCACTCACCAAACACTAAATTAAACTGAAGAAAGTTAATTTTCTGTCACTCTCTAATGTTGGACTGGAGGGTTTTCAAATCCATGAGGTGGAGGAGGTGTGACTGGGATTAAGCCAGAGGTGTTTCTCCTCCTCCTCCTCCTCGTTGATGGTGTTGGGAAAGTAGCAGTGACCAACCACCATCACTTATTTCCTGACTTGACTGGAGGGTCGATAAGAATTAGCATTTCCCTCTAAATGAAACCTTGTGGGATTTCTACAAGCCACTGCTTCAGATGCATGGTTCACTGAGGCATTTACTGAAAATAGACTCATTATGGTAGATTTAAAAGTTAGTTATCAAACAAAACACAAACAACACAGTAGAATGTCAGTCACAGCTGCTACCTCCTATCGTTAAATCTACACACATTGCACACGTCTTACATGGAACATGTATGTGAAATGTTTGAATGTAATAAACAGATGAAGATTCAGCTGATTTCAGAGATTTAATCTCCACTCCATGTCTTGTCCTGCTCTTCTGTACTGTTCCATATAAACAAAGTGTGAGTTATATCTGCATTGATTTTCTCTCCTGTGTTTCCTGCATTGACACATGAGTATATCATCTTAATGCTGAAGTGTGCAGGTCAGGGGTTTATGTGTGGTCAATGCAGCTTCACAAGGAAGATAAAGAAACTGTGCAGATGAAGAGGAGCCATGTTTGACTCCCTGTGTTTGGATAACCTCCATTCTCTGATTGAACTCCTTAAGGCAGTGTGGCTTGGTGATAAAACCATAATTATCCTTATCGCTTATTTTGCATCATGATCATTATATTTATCGTGATTTTGTCTTCAGAGGTTGTTTTGTTCACATTCTCAGTTAAAACACTGACAAATGTTTCAAATCCACAAAGAATTCATTTTGTCCAGTAAGCGTTTGCACCACAATCTGTCGTATCCATAAAACATTTTGAACTAATGATCTACTGGTGCAAACACAGCCATAAAATTTTGTACCTGAGTGCAATTTACCCCTGGTCTATGTCTAATGTTTCTGGTCTTTCAGGTGTTTCGTCACATTTCAGCCACAGATTGGTTCATAATGAAAACTGCAAAACTCCTCAAACAACGTGTCTTAAATGAGTAGAGACACACACAAAGTCTACACAATCACACATCATCGTAATGTTTTTGGCCATATCGCCCAGACTCATGGACTCCTTAAAAGTCTAAATGTCTCTAAAAAATCAAAAACTTATCTTAACACAACCTGTTCATGATTGTAATTTGTATGTAGTTTACTTTTTTACATTATTTGTGCTTCAAATAACATGAAGACAAAGTGCTTCAGTTGCTCATTGTGCTGATGCAGTTGATGCATTTTCTGGTCTTTGTAACTGTTTTTCTTGTTCTAGTCATTGTAATAGTCAAGGGTGTTAACTGTCTGTATTTGTGTAGTGTTTATGTAATGCTGTTTTGTTTGTATATGTTTAATGATTTAGTGTCTTTAGGACCTCCTCGACAATGAGATGCTGCATTTTCAGTATGAAGTTTTTCTTTTGACACTGATTGATCACAAGTGTATAGTTTTTCTTACTTGTCTTCAGAATAATATTTCCAGTCATTGCTTTGACTATAATGGCACAAATGTACAGTCGATAAATGGTTTTGGTGTTCTCCCCACTCAGATGGATAGCAGTGTGTTTATTATCAATATTTACCCCCCGTCTTTCAACGATCAGTTCCGTACGTTGTCTCTCGTCTCGATTAGGGCAGGAAATGCTGACGGCTGTGAAATTGAATTAAGTGTGTCTCCCGTTCCTCCTCCTCCTCAACCTCCTCTGACATGCAAAGGTTTTAATGATCATGAAGCTGGGAAGCATTCCAAATGGCAAACACCTAATTGAGAAAAATGAAAGGGACAGCAGGACAATTCATTCATCTAAATAGAGGAACGAGGGGTGCGGAGGGTCGTCCCATCTTCAATTGCTCATTTTTCCACTTCAGCCACTTGCTCAAAAGGGAATGTGTGAAAATTTCATTAGGTGAGGAGCAGGATAAATCAACATGACGAATCTCACCGCTCACCTTAATTGTGTTTCGCTCAGCAGAAATCAGACAGCGACGCTGCTGGATGTTGTGGATGCTTGTGGTCATTTGGAAAGGTGATGTAGTACAGCAACAATTGATTTAGATTAAATGTACTAATATGCACAATGTCTTTGTGTGGAAATATTCAGTTTATCAGTGCTCTTCAACTATAAGGTTATCAAATGTGATAAATAAGTACAAATACTACTGTACCTACTTTTCTCATAAATTTTGTTTTTACTCTATATTTTATGACAAATATCTTGACTTTCTGCTCATTACAATTTCAAAACCATATTGTTACTTTAGTTAATTTCCAGGGAATTATTAATTATTTTTATTTATATCATTGTGCGTCTTCCCTACATCGAGATTGATTTCAACCTAAATGGATGAAACAATAACACATAGAAAAGACGATCTTTTAGTGAATCCATAGATGCTTAAATGTAACTAGATGAAAAAGATGTAAAAGATGCAACGAGACAAAACAGACAAGAAACAGAGACTGGATGTTGTAATGTTTCGAGTTCTGTTGCTAATGTTGAAAAATGATTTGCACATTAGAGCAAAAGTAATGTTTGTTATTTTCAGTTTGTCTTTTTTATTATTTGTCTTTGCAGTAGACAATGTAGAAATGTCCTTCAAATGGTTATTTTTACTTTTATGCATTAGTACATTTCAGAGCCTGGAGTTTTTCACTTTTAGAGGTTGAATCAGTATGTGTGTACGTGAGTCTTTCTATGTAAGTATCTGCGGTACTTCTACTTGAGTTAAGAATGTCTGTACTTTTGCCACCTCTGAAGGTTATTAATATGAGAGTGAAGAGTTAACACGGGGGGTCCAAAGGCCTGACCCGCTAATGAACTTCTCATTAGTGACAGTATTATCGGCCGCCTCCAACAGGTTGAATCACACCTCAGGGACGAGGCTGAAAGACCTGCTCTCCATCTCCTCTGTCTGGTTAAAGCCAAGCAGGCAAGCATGCTCTGAACGGGGGTTAATGTCGGTGACCTGCCCCCCCCCAGCCCCCCAGGCCTCCGCCTTTACGCCCACACACCCCAGCAGCTTGGCTCAAGCCATTGCTCCCAGCCGACCCGGTCTAATCTGTGATTATGTGTCAAGCAGTAGGCCATTTATTCCAGATTAATTTATTCATCTTCCTGATGTGCCTTCCACTGCAGGGGATTGATGGAGCAATATATCTGGAAAAGAGAGTAGGAGAAGAGAGAAAGGGATCATCCATTTCCACCTCCACACTGTGAAGACAGTGGATATCAGCTTGTTTTACAGCTACCATCTCCCCTCCCTTTCACAGTAACCTCTACTCAGGCCACATGTGACAGACAATTAATCAACCAATTAAAGAAAAACTCTAAGAACATTAGTAAAGTTCATTGGCCTACATCTTCATTTCTCTTTTAATTGTGTCTTGTAGATGGATCATAACTTACTGGTAGTTAGTGTTAATATTTCTCTTCCGTAGGAAATGTGAGAATCAGAGTCTTAATCTGAGTGAGTTGTCTTCCACCTCCTCTGCTCTGCTCTATATTAAAGACATACCCTGAGGTTTTGGAAAGTCAGCCCTTTGATCAACTTAATGTTGCAGAGGGAGAACATTGGTAGGTTCTTCACGTCTCAGCATTACATTTTCCAGTTATCTGTTGTGTTTAAAATTATGCAAAAGTTGCTGGTTTCTTCCAGTGCACAAAAACAATATTATTATTCACTGTAAACTGTAGAAATCATCCTTCAACCAGACTGATTCCTTGTTTGTGTAGCAAAACAGACATTTTCTGTCTGTATATAAAGATACTGCTGTCTGGTGTCATCCACCGTGTTCAGTCTCCGAGAAAAAAGGAAAACATAATGAGTGTAGAGGCTGCTGAGGTGAATATTGAGTATTTGTTAGCATCCAGTAAAAAGGCTTATTCATTCATCATGGTGTTGATGAACAACAACAGGCCATATGTTTTGTTTGACAGCAATCTATCGAGTGGCGTGGTTTAGTTTTTGTTTTTCCCCTTTGTCTCGTTCTCTCCCTCCCCCTGCTCAAGGTGAAGTGAATCTCCCAGACTGTGACAGCTCATTACAGAGCTCTTCCTCTGCTGTAGACGTGCCCTAGCTCATAGGTTTGGTGGTGGTCTCTCATGGACACACACTGGCAGCTCTATCCTCATACCTCCACCTATAGGGGCTGCTGCAGTCTGTCGGCAGGTTTGCATGTCTGTCTTCTGAGGAGATGTCTATTTCAGGCTGCCAGACGTTTGCTTGCTCTTGCTTTTGCGGGCCCTCAGTGAAGGTGTTAAGAAGGCGAGACAGACAGACTACCAGCAGTGAGGTGGGGAGGTGGGAGGCTGAGCAGACTTTAAAGGTTGCCCTCTGGCTGCCTGTTTGAGGGAGCTCCCAGGATAACACTTGAATAAGGGGGAATGGAAGGTCTGGCCTTAAAGCAGTGCTTTTGTAGAGGGAGGAGAAACTAGTAATGAATCTGTTACACCTATTTAATCCCATCTAAACCTTCACTCTGTTATGTGTTGCCACAGCAGAGGCAACCCATGGGTTATTTTCAAGAAGAACGTCTTCACACTGAGAAAGGTAACCTCTCCTCTCAGTCTAATTGCTCTGTGAAAATATTCACAGGTTCCGTTTTTCTTCACAGCTCTTGCTCTGTTTCTTGAGGTGGTGCACCCTGCTGTAAGATCTCACCACGGCCATAGAAATATTGTAAAGGCTCTGGCAAATATATATTTTATTTTACTGCTCCACATACTGTACTGAAGTGTGCAGTGGGTGAATACATCAGCAACATGCCTGGAGTGCACGATGTAAATGTGAGTTCACAGAAGCAAAACTGCTGAGGAAGGAATCTGATGGTCTAAAATCAAAACAGTTGTTGATGAGAGAGATGTCTAAGACATTGACGGTGCAGTAAATACAGGAGAGAAGTGACTGAATCACTTTTTATTTGGCCAAAGATGGTAGAGAATGTGAGTTTTAATAAGCTAATGCCGACTGTAGATCTGTGATATAACACGCCAGGCCGGAAAGAGTCATTCCTTGCATTTATTCCAAGTGTCGACAGAAGACTGTTGGACAAATGTCTGATTAAGAGTCAGAATGTGAAAATTACATGTAGGGACGATGATGATTTTGAAATACCCTTTTAAAGACTGATTTTTTTGTTACTGTTATTTTGATACCAAAATAATGATCTAAAGTGAAAATGGTATCATCTTTAATGTAAATGTGTTTTATTTGTGCAAATTGTGTCAGTCTGCACTTTTCAAATTTGAAGTGAAAGATCACAATGTCTTACTGACAAAGAAGAAATTGGTTAAGTCGACTTTTCTAAGATGAATAAAAGTCGCATATGAAGACATTTTCACAGGTAAGACAAGGACATAAAGGTCTTAAAAAATCTCTGGCTTCTGCCAGATGTCACCATACTAGAAAGATGACACTGAGTGAGAGTGATGGGAGAGGTTTATTGGAAGTCAAGTCAAGCATACTTCCTCCTTCCTCCATCCCTTCCTCCTCCTCTTCCTCCTTCTGCCTCCTTCTGTCTCCTTCTATCTCTTCCTCATCACTCCGTCTCAGAGCCGCTGTCTCCTCTCGGCTCCGTCCTCCCAGATGTGCCACATTAATTCCACAGCTGCTGTCCCCATTAATGTTCACCGTCACAGCTTGCACACCGTCATTTTCAGCTTTTTTAGCCCCTCACTACTGTGTGTATGTGTGCGTAAAAGAGAAGTGCAGCAGCTGTTAGTCCTCCACTTCCTAGTAAAACTATAGTAGCAGTGGTGTGAGAACGGGAAGCAGCAGATTTACTCATTCATGGAGGTGTCATCAACAGCAGCGCTCATCCTTATCCGTAACTTGTGCACACAGGGACACACACATGCAAACACACACACACACACACACACACACACACACACACACACACACACACACACACACACACACACACACACACACTGTGTTTCCCATTTAAAACAGCCCTGCCTGAAAAGATTTCAATAATCCCTGCTCCACAGTGGGCTGTTTTTCCAACACATTGCCCCAGCCAGTCAAGCCTGATGGACGATATTTGGTCTTTTACCCCAGGCTCCCTCTTAAGCCCACAATGACCACCCCTCCTCTTTGTAGACAAAGTGGGCCTCTTTTGTGAATTTGTGGGTGGTGGGTGACGCTAAAAATCCAAAACACCACATCCACTGTGGGGATACATTTTTAAATTCTCACTGCATACACATTAATAATTAATTTGTTTACTTAACGGCTCTGCCTCTCTTGTAATTATGACCTGCTGGTTAATATAGAAGTGGTTTTACTCTGGCCTCATTAAAGCCTGCACTAAGTATTAAGGCATTAAACTGATTTTTATATGAGATTTGATGCTTTTGCACAGATGAATCTCATTGGCTGTTTGTTCTTTGTGTCTATCTCTCCTCCTAAACACTGTTAGGAGGAGTAATTGAAGGTCACACCTTTTTGTTGGCTGCCTGACTTAATGAAGGCTGAAGCAGTTTTCACAATGCAATTTAGACGTGATGAAATCACACATTTTCAGCAGGCACACCTGGGAAAACAGTTAGAGGCAGTCATTGAGAATGTAACGTAGATGCGGTGACATTTCCACCTGTGATCTGACTGTTAAGAAACTTGCACCTGTTCTACATCATTGCTTTCATTCATCCCTGTTGCACAATAAGGATCGGCCATACAATATAAGGCCCTGCATCACCAGTTAAAGGACAACTCAATTTTTTCACATTGAATTATTTTGATAGTTATAGTGAATGCAACACAGCCAGTGTTTTCATAAAGTCGTCTGTGTCTCTGGAGAAGCTTTGTCTGATGACATCTCACCTTCGGCTTGAAGATGGTACAATCCTTCATAGATAACTTTAATCTTTGGAGTTTGTTAGACTGGAATGTTTGAGAGGTATACAGGGTTTTATCAAGCAGCATCATGGGATATATGGCTTTTTGATCCATATAAGCGGTTCACTATAACCGTGATTACTATAAGCAGTTTCCACTGTACTTCAAATACCAGAAATCAGTCATTGGACCCAATTAGGGGTGGAGTGAATGTGTTTTGGTCTGATAGTGCAAATATACCTATAGACTCATAATAATCCGATAGGATTAACTACATGGAAAACAGGTGCACATATGTACAGTCCTAGAGGACATGATTTGGGTGAAATCTCTGTCTGTCAGCCGTGGTCTGGAGACTTTAATTCTCTTAGAGCAGTGTGACCTATGCTCTATCCTCACAACAGCTACCAACAGTTAAAGCAGTACACACTGTAAGAGACATTAACTGCATTTTGGTACAAACCCAGTCCTCCCCTCTGCATCCTTCAAAGTGCTGTGTGATTGTTGTGCTTAGGGCAGCATAAAAGCTTGGTCTGGTCCTGACTCCTGAGTCAGTATTCTCCTCCCCTCTGCTTCATTTTCGAATCCCTCCTCGCTATGTGAAACAACTACAACCTCCGAGCTGGCAGACCTGCTCGCTTGTTTGTGGCATTTTCTTCTCCCCAAATGTACAAATGTTCCACCAAACAAGTTCCCCTTGGCTCTCTTTGCAGAGGCACTGTCACTGCATCCAGGGTTTCCCCTACATGTAATTGAGCAAAATAAAAGCCGCCATGCCTGAAAAACAAGTTGTTTGTTCTTTTTATGTGAAAACAATAATATACTATGTGATATATTGTCTAAATGGATAGATATATAGCCTATTATTTACGCACTATTGACCATTATTCGTTTGATATAACATCTCGCTTTATTTTGAAAAACGCGCACCAGAATCTCCTTTAAAGTATTTTGAAAAGAAGAGAAAAATTCCCGAGGAGGAGGGTCAGCTAACAAAATGACGCTTAATAATGTCGTGATGTTAAGACCCCCACGTTCCGAGGAGTAGAAATAACCAGATGTTGTTTTTTTTAAAAATCGAGAAAAATTAAGTGCTCTCAGACAGAATACAAGCTTTGCAAATAGATTAATATTTAATTGTTCTCTGTTTACATTCTTGCTCTTCTGGGAAAAAAATAAATAA
>JAPQRN010021881.1:0-30822 GCA_037367275.1 Coranthus polyacanthus | reverse complement strand
GTGTGTGTGTGTGTGTGTGTGTGTGTGTGTGTGTGTGTGTGTGTGTGTGTGTGTGTGTGTGTGTGTTTGTGTGTTTGGGTCCTTTGCAGATGGACTTGCAGTGCCATTAGTAGACATGAGGGGACATGGCACCATTAATAATGCAACCACCAACCTGCTCCAAGGGCCTGGGTTCAGTATTAATAAACTGCTGGCCTGGCACACACACACTGACTCCCCACACATTTTCAACCTCACTGCTGACACAACTCCGCATGGGATTTAGACGTCATTTTTTTCTTTCTTTTTGAAAATGTCTTACATTAAAATACACTTTCTGCTACACACACACACACACATCATCATCACACTCCTGCAGGCAGCAGATGGTGTGGTGGGCGTCAGGTACAGTAGCAGCCTCCTGACACCCGAAACAGCTGTTACCATTACAGCATGCTAATTGCCATCAATCAAGACAGCACCTCTGTGTATTCATCGGCAGGGTTCACACTGCTGTGTGTGTGTGTGTAGGTGTGTGTTTAAGAGTGTAAGAGACAGACAGAGAGAGAGAGAGAGAGAGAGACAAAGGGAGAGTTTTTCTCCTCATTACCTCAACCCAAAATGATGTCCTCTCACTTCTGCAGAAAAAAAAGCCCTCTATGATGAATAATGAAGACAACATGAGAGAGAACGACATCCATATCATTGCATGTCTTCTCATGCTCATTAGTGTCTGTCTGCATCTGTGTGTGTGGCCAGTATTCCATTTTTTATTAGAGAAAGTGAGGTGGGGGGGCTGTGTAGTATTAGTATTTTTCAGCAAGCGGCCGCACACGATGTTTGATTTGTGGAGGCTGGCGGGGATCGATGGTCAGAAACAAGCCTGTCGATGCAGGTCAGACTGTACATGGCCGTATTGATACTGTTGTAAATAAGCAAAAAATCTGGTTCAATAGTCCATCATGGTTCAGACGCTGTTTCACAAGACCCATGCAGCGCAGCAGCATTCATTATCCAAACTGGCATGTTATGTGGGGATTTCGATGGGATCAAGTGAACCTTGAAGTGGAAAAAAAGTGCAGTAAGCTTTGTTTATTGTTATCTGTTTACCAGTTTACCAATTGGCATGGTAAACCTAAAGACATCAAAATGATACAGGTAAAAACTAGCTTTAAAGGTTATACACCGGAGTCAAACCCAACAGACTTTTCCTCAACTGATGCAGGGTTTCCTTTATACACATTGTGCAGCAGTAATCGTGCAGTGGTGGCACCACCGCTGCTTCAGAATTTTATGAAATACTGCATCATGAGGTCCCATTACACAACTCTACTGAGGACTTTCAATTTAAAATGATGGACACAAGAAGTGGAGACATGTGGTGACACCCAGCTGAGGAGAGCGAGGAAGAGAGGGCTATGGAGATTTAACTAATGTCACTGAGTCTGTTAAATAAATTATAGTATTATAGAGTTGGGAAAA
Source organism: Coranthus polyacanthus (assembly GCA_037367275.1). NCBI lineage: Eukaryota > Metazoa > Chordata > Actinopteri > Kurtiformes > Apogonidae > Coranthus > Coranthus polyacanthus. The sequence continues at coordinate 29,361 of JAPQRN010021881.1, read as the reverse complement.
GAGTTCTATCATGTTTTTTTTAGAAGTGCATTACCTTTGCCCCAGTCTCATCTTATCTGTAAAATCTGCTGAGTTTTTAACTTGTTTGTAACTTCTTTCTGTAAAATCTGCAGAGTTTTTAGGTTGTTTTGGCTTGTTCTGGAGCAAAGTTAAATGCTCTAAACTAGAGATCATGCTGTAAAAGCTTATTAATTTCATTAAATGCTTAGTATCACTAGTTGCTTAATGCTTTGTTAAATTCTTTTAAAATTGCATTCACTTCTTAAGTAACAACTAAACTCAATTTTGATGAACAAAATCATTATTTAATGTAAAAAATATTGGTGTGGAAACATGTGTTACCCTCACAGAAATCACTTTGAACTTGAAAGAAATAATGATGTCACAATTATGCATATTAAGTGATGTGAACATTTTTGTCATGAGAACAACTTTGGCCATATCACCCCAAGCTCTAATATAAAGCACACACAGCCAAACACAACCTCTCAAACCAGGGGTTTTTCCATGTCCTGGCTCTGGAGTGGGATGCCATTTCAGCCTCTTTTCTTTTCTCTCTCTCTCTCTTTCTCTGCTCATCAGCCATCTTTCCACTTGCACACATTGCTGATCCTGACCATGTGACTCCTGATTGAGAAATTTACCCCACAGAATCAATACTCTAATCTTCCTTGTCAGCCCACAGTAGATAAGTCTGTCTTGGCTGCTGTGTCTTCCTCCTCTCAGAGCTCAGCCCTGTCCAATCTGTCATGCTGAGCAAAAGGACCTTATGAGAAGATGTAATATATGATGACGCAATGAAATAAAAAATATATGGAATGAAACTTGAATATTTGGAATGAGAGCCTAGGTAAATGATAATATAATGAACACCCCAGTGAATGCATGTATGAGCTTAAGCAAAGGTGTAGGTTTGATCAATACGGACACAACACCCACCGACCTTTACAGCATCTTTAACCTGTACAGCATTTCTCAGTTTTCTATATAATACAATTATGCATTGCTGAATAAGACAGATAGGCCTATTTATTTTTTGGCTAATGTTAAATATTGAGTGAAGGACCTTTTTTTCAAAATAAACTCAAGACCAAAAACTTAATGGAATGAATAGATTGAAATTCATCTTATATTTTGATATAGCCAGCTGTTTTACTGTTTATTCCTGTTAGCAGCATGTTGGTCTACAGGTAAGAAGAAACAGAATTATCTAACTAACACCGGTATTGGTAGGGACATTTCTGTCCATCCAAACTGGTAAGGACATGCCCCTATCATCCATATGTAAACCTATGCCCTTGGGCTGAAATAATACTGTTAACAGTACTCGGAAGTGTTCTACTGATGAAGAAATACAATCACAGTTTGATCATGGAAGACCGGATGTAGTGAACCTCACAGGTCAGGCACTTCCTGCTTCTCAGACAAATGTTAATGTAGAAAGAAACATGTGTTCCACATAACAGGAGCCCACTTCAACAGCCCTTATGTATGTATAATCTTCACCTGACTCTCATTCCATATATTCAACTTTTCGTTCAATATATTCAACCTTTGATTGTTTTATATTGAGGTTTCAATTCCCAAATTTCATTCCATGTTTTGTTCCATATTCTCAACCCTCTCTAATAACACCACTATACAGAACACCAATTGGATAAACTTGATGTTCCCTCTGGTAGCCAACTATCATGATTTTGTATGGCAATGGTTTTCAAACTTTCTGTACCCAAGGCACACCAAAGGGCAAACTAAAAGGCACACATTCATATCCTCTTAAAGCCTCTAATAACTCCCACAATCTGTCACCTATGTGAACAGGGAATTTCCTGATTTTAATGGATTTTTTTTAAGGTATATAAGTAATTTATTATATATTAATCATTAAAAAAAAGCTGCAGTAAAACAACCTGAACATGATCACCAGGGGAACCTGTTGTACAAGAACAATGTATAATTTGCAATTTGACATGGTTTTTGATTTTTTTTTTAATTCTACGTAGAATTTAATTTAATATATTGTTGTGATTTTAGCGTCTAATTATTAAAAATTATATAGTGAAAGAACAAGAAAGACATGACAGATGTAGGCCTATGTATTTAAGCAAAGTAAAATAAGAAACATACCTGCATTCTGCATTTTGAGGGTGTTAGTAAAATTAATTTTTGCAAATTTGCAGGTCAATTTTAAATTCATTCATAAGTTCTTGTATAATTGTATAATGTGATGATAATATATAGCAGGTTTTCTCCACCATTATAAGTCTTTGTTGCAGCAGCCAAGCCTTTTTGGGCACCACCTCAGCTAAATTAACTGTTCTTTTTCAGTGTATTGAATGTTCTTTCCAACATTTGAATGTTCAAATGTTGAACACATATATTGTAATCATAATGGTCCAAAATTAGGTTTAATTACATTTTTTTTTTTTATTGAAAAATGTTTCTTGTGGGAGCATACCGCATACAGTTGTCACAAAATCCCATGGCACACATGGACTTGCCTCATGGCACACCAGTTTGCACTGGCACTCAATTTGGGAACCCCTAATCTATAGTATGGTACTCTTATTATTACAAAATGCACCACACACACACACACACACACACACACACACACACTCATGTATACACAACCTGAGATGTATTTCATGGAACCTCCTCTCCTTTGTCTTTCTCTCTCTTTGTCTGATAGAGTTTGAGTGTGTCCTTTAATTATCTTGTGAAGTGCTTTGTCCTTGGTCAAACTTTGGTGGTTTGAATCAGCACTTTTGTGTTCAGCCGCAGTCAGGTACAGGACAGCAGAGATTGACTGAGTCGTGCTGCTAAATGATCAACTTCTAGTTTAGAGCAGACAAACTTTTTCCAGGCTGGCTGTCATACTACAGTGTGTTCTCCTCTGCATCTCCATATTACTGAGATACCTTACTACTGTTTTAATTCATTTTTTACCAATTCAGTTTTATCAAGTTTATTTGAATATGCTTTTCTAAAGAATAAGACTTCACCAATGACATTTTATGACGCCTTTCAGTGCTCCCTTGCTGAATGTTTTAACGCTGAGCTCTGCTGTCTGCTGAAGGAGATTTCAATGTAAGACACAGCATGGCCACTGCAGTGTACACAAGCATAAATCGCTGAGTTGCTGTGCTCCCTCAACTGCTGATATCCCTGTTTGTCATTTACCCAGAGGCTTTTGTTTGCTTTGCCCGTTTACCAAGCAAACCCATTTCAAAGTATCGGACTCACACTTCAAAGAGATCTCTCCCTTTCTTCCTAATTCGCATCCAGCCTCGTTTACATATTTCAACTCACTTCCTGCCGGGTCGCGGATTGACTTGCCAAACAGTCTTGTGATCTCTACATCCACCACTGTCCCCACTTGTCATTGAATCTAATAACTACCAGTGTTAGCTTGAACTTGAAGCCCCCCCCAAATGCACACACACACAGAGGTGTGCCTTATTAAGTAACTGACTAAAAAAGAAACCTAAGTGTGTTAGTTTGTTATTTAACATGTTTAGATCTCATTTTGAATTTTCATTCTCAGACGTCAACCCAGTGCAGAAAAAGCTTTGCACACCTCCTCAGATCTCTGAACCTAGGAATCACGGTTACTGTAAAACTTGTGAAAGAAGAAATTTTACTACAGTCTTCAGTCTCACTTGCAGTAGTGACCAGTAGCCTATTGTTTGGCACACAGTTCACAGACTCTCTTCTTGTGCTGCTGTTACATTAAGTTTTTGGTAATTAAATAATCTGAGAACACTGTGTTTAAAGCAATGGACTTGGAGAGAATTTGGGAAATGAAAGTAGATTGTGTTTGTAGTTATCTGACACAGGCCATTGTATTTTATCATCACTGATTTACTGATGAAATCCTTGAAGGTTATCATCATAATAACTCTTAAGGTTGCTGATCAAGTAGGATTTTTGCTGTTCTTCATAAGCCCAGTAAATCTGTTTTGTGAACTGCCCAACATAGCTGGGATTGCATCAGTACAGTGTGGATAGGTAGGTCAGCTCCTGCTGGCACCTCTGTGTCTGGAATTTTTTCTGACAGTTTACTGTTATGTTAGGCTCAAGGTAAGGTTTGCTGGGGGCCAGTTTTCAGTGTTGATGGTGTTGATAAGGCCAAAATTTGTACAAGCGGGGTGAGGAAGAAAAAAAAAGTTTACTTTTTTTTTTGTTGAGACTGTTCCTCATCTCCTTTTTCATTCATCCACACCAACCACCCCCTTCTTCTGAGTCTCAGTCAGAGTTGATTGACTTTGAGAGGGCGATCAAGCTTGGAGGGCCTGAGTGTTTCGGTGGAGAGACAGGGACAGAGATTAGCTGCTTGTCTATTGTTGTGGGTCACAGCAGTGGGGCCTATTTCTGTTCTTCCTGTTACAGCAGCACCAAGCAAATGCCAGCAGCCTCATTTAAAGAACACACTCTGGCGGGACTTCATAAACTCACACTGTTTCTCCACAGCTGCCAGACTATTTGGATGCTCCCTCTGTCTCTGTCTCTGTGTGTCTCTGTGTCCACTGGGTCTGATTGTCCAAACAGTCAGCTCTAACCAGAGGGAATCTCCTCACAGACCCAGGTTACAAATTACCAACCTTGGCTAATCTTTAAATTACAGCCAGAAGGACAGAAGAACAAGCCTGATGGGACACACACAGTAAGAGTGTGTGCGCTCAGATGTGACTGGTCTGTGTTGCAGTAAAGACAAACTAAACATAGACCAAGTCAAGCCCAAGACCAGATACAGAGCAAGGGCATTATGGCAGCCAAAGTTTAACAGTTATGAAACAACTTGACTGATATTGTATGATATGGCGAAACCAGTTGATTGTCTTACCATAACACTGCATTAGGATCATCTTTAAAAATTCATGACATTTATTCACAAACAAATAAAATACAAAATCAATGATATAATTAAAAGAGATTTGTGAAATGGGACACCCTGAGAAGCTATCTAGAGCTTAAAAATAGGGGGCCAGACACCAAGTGAAATAACAGTTATACATCTAGGTTTAAAAATAATCTTCCAATTAACTCACAAGGCAACTAAGTATAACTGAAAACCTAAGAGTAAAAGTAAGGATTTTCCTAAACTAAGCATAATACCTACTACTAACCTAAACCTAACACCTTAAAGGTCTAAAGGTCTATCTTAATGGTCCTGAAACATCCTAATTCATTAGTCATACCATCAGTTTAATAATTAAGATGCATTAGACATACACAACAAATGGAAATGACAATAAGAAGAAGTAACATAGCTTTGGACAATCATTTCTAAAGAATGTTGATGTCCCCAGTCATTTGGGGTACTTAGGATTTAACGTAGATTCAGTCTATAATATTTAGTCACTTCTAGTGGTGAAGTTGCAGATTACACCCTGTTCCCTCTTCACCTCACCCTGACCCATGGTAGCCACTAAAAACTGCTAAAAGATCCTCCTTAGAGCCAGTGTTTGTTTTGTCCATTCTGGGCTGAAGTTAATGGGATAATAAATGTAGTTCACAGTCAAACATAGTAGGACACAATGATGCACCTTGACTCTGGATGCCATCCACCATAAAACAGAAAAAAGAAGAAGAGGAAGTCTGTTATGAGCTGCTGTAGAAACATGAACAACAGGCATGAAAAGGCAGCCTGCTCCCTCTATAGATATAAACAGCTCATTCCAAGCTAACAGGTCTGTAATTACTGTACATCCTCCACACACTGCTCCAAATTATTCTAATGCATGTATGTATTTTAAGAAATCTTTAAGAAATCTTCCAAAACTATTAAAATGTTACAGATTCCTTGATGATGTAATTTAATAAATTTTCAACAGTAAGGAGACTGTGTTTACTGTGCTCTTCACCAGTCCTTTCTTCAATACATCTGTTACTCATTCAGGAAGATTTACATCAAATCAGTCAGGCAGTTTAGTGACATCCTTGCAGTTGTGCTCTTGCTTGAAATAAAATCCTCTTTGTCGTAGACTGAAACAAAGCCAAGTAAAAATATGGTTGATTGCAAGACAAGACTGAAACCTTCAAAAAGTGGTCTTAACCAAAAGAGCTCACAAGTTTTACATCACTACTGTATATATATTATTGTGTTCTTCTGTACGTTTGTTCAACTACTTGTGTATGATGCTTGTGCAAAAGTCCAGCCTTCTTCAAATGTGGGCGATTGTGTGTTGTTATTTAGCTGTGTGTGTGTTAATTTGACAGGCTGCGGATTATTTCTGACAGGGATGGAGTGTGATGTGTTTGTAACAGCTAATTCTGCTTCAGTCGGCTTGACATTTTAACACTATTTGATAAGAGGCGGAGTAGATCAACTGCCATGGTGACAATCTTCTATTTACTGGCTGCAGATAAAGCCATTAATTCCTGTTAATTAATGAATGTGTGAGCCCAGAGGGGAGGAGGGGGCTTGAGGGGAGGCGTCATCCGCTGGGACATTGGTGAGGAGACGCTATTCATCACGATTAGACACACTCTCAGGTCTCTTTTTCTTTCTCTATTACACAGACCAATATCTGTGGTCAACAGTGGCCTTTTGTAAGGATGACAATGGTCCACAGGTGCTCATACTGTAAAAATCACTTCACTGCACTCTTTTTGACACTTTACTTACTTACTTACTTTTTCCCTCTAAAACCAGTAATGTAGGATTCGTCCATGTCATCAGGTCTGTGGTCTGTACTGAGTTAAAACAAATGAAGGAATATAACCACAAAGCATCAAAATCTATGATTACTGGACAAATGGTCAATCACTTATTGGCAGCTTCCTGCTTTCCAGATCAATGGCAGCCATGTTTTACATCTTGTCCATTTATACAAGTGCAAATATGTAGCGCAATCCGGCATTATCATATACCAAATTTGATGTCGATACAGTCGACCTGCGAAAAGTAGATGTCATTTTACTGTTTTTCACATTATGCAAATAAGTGAAAATTCTGTGGCAGTCTTTTGTAGAGCACACTGAGCTGGATTCCAAGTTAATTGGGCCCACAGTGTGGTTGGGGCTGGCCTTTCCAAAATTGTCAATTTGGGCCTTGATTACAGTGCCACCATTTGGCTAATTTGGCTCATGTTTCTTGGGGAGCATTTTGCATCATTGCAATACACTATGATTCTCAAATAGAGATGTATGTCTTTTGTGAGTGCAGGTGGCTGGTAGTGTATATTCTTTTTTAAATTTCTATTCCAACCTTTGGAATAAAGACATGCTTTTCACGGGTTTTCCACATTTCTAACATGTATTAAACAACATCTTAAGAATGTACAAAGCGAAGTATTCAAGATGTAACTTTTGACCTTCAAGTTGAGAACACTGTAGTTTCACCACAGTCGACTATGTAACATCCTCCTGGTGTAAGTGCAGTAGGATTCTCTCAGCACCATAGGGTGTCTTTACTTGTGAATTCTCCTTCACATCTCTCCTTGATGTCATGATGTTTTCCACTGAGGTCAAGGAAAAGTGGTTAGGAACAGGAGGTAGGAGGTAATCTTTGTTTTGACTGTTCGAATGCAACCACAGTGGTGTTTCAGGTAAATGTGTAGAGTGAAATACATGGATGTCTGTACAAAGTTTTGTGTACATGGAGCTTACAACATAGGAATTATGAATTTTCAGGTGTTCAAAATTAATTACAGTGCCCCATCAGGCTGATTGGGGTCACATTACTTGCACACAACTTCCAATAATTGAGCAAAATCTCATGTCTCTCCCATTCACCGTCTCACAGGACAGTGAGAAAAAATAATAAACCAGCCCAAAAGCAATAGGGTTTCAGCCCTTTAGGCTTCAACCCCTAATTAAAAAGAAAACAAGGGTTAATGGGGAAGTGTGTGTGTGCAGTTCATTTAAGCCCAAATGTCCAGTAACCTTGGCTTCCCTGTTGCCACGAAAACATTACCAGTGGGGTAAAGTATTTGTGTGTGTGACTGGATGCAACTTAGGGCTCACACCCAGTCATAGATGTTGATTTATCTGCTGTTTTCTAAACCACTGACAGGAGGAAAGAAATTCATGTGAGCATTAAAATACAGAACTAGACCCTGTCTCTCTCACTCTCTACTCTTACACACACACAGTTCACACATACTTTATTTATGTTCACATCCAAAGCAGCATAAATACTGCGTGATGCCAGCATGTTAGGGCACCTGACTGTCACTTATACAGTTGTACAAAATGATATAAATAACACCATATATAATAAACAAGCAAACACATTGGCATAAGCACAGAAACACAAAGCGAGCACAGTGTAAGTGGACAGACCTCTGTTTGACAACATGATGCCATTATATTTATTGAAATCCAACAAAAAAAGATGAGTCAAAGTCTGAGAAAAGAAATGAAAGAGGAAAGAGGAAAACAAGAAAGACTAAGATGAACTTTGAAGGTCTTCTGGTAGTCATTAAGCAGACCTAAAGCTGCTGACATGTGCATCTATGGATATGTCTAAGCATATGGATATTTATATTAGCCATATGAATATATACACACAGATGCATATATGCAGTAACCCATGGTACCTTAGTGTAAAGACATAAACACTAATCTACTAACCTTAATCCAATTTTTACCAAAATTCCAATTAGTGACAAAAGATAATGAAAGAAAATTAAGAAAATTGCAGTCATAATATAAGAGCACTAAATGTATGCAAATGTATAACAAGTATGCAGAATTGTTTTAAATAGCCACTCTGGTCTTGACATCCACTGCCTATACATTACTTTACTAGAGAGAGTGAATGAAAACAATACAAAATAAAGAAAGGAACAATAGGAAAGGTAGGTCTTTTAAGAAGTGGAAGGCTAATCCACACTCTGCTGAGAAGAAACCCAAACCACTAGAGTCCTACTAAATCCCAGATTTAACATGGTGACTCCTTTTTTCTGATGGTCCTGTCTCTGTTTTTCTCTCTTGAGTTTGTTCCTTCTGTTTTTGTGCCATGCTCTATCTCCTGTATGTGTGAGCCTGTATAGACAGAAATAGGCCTCTGTGGGTGCACTCTTTACCCCACCTTGTCACAATCACACTTTCCAGCTCTGTTTGTGGGTGTACATTTCCAGCCTCACTCGCCTTTTTTGATGGTTATGCAACTTTCAGACATCAGACGCATTGAGGGGGAAATGTCCAGTATACTGGATAGAGCCGCAATGAATAATCAATTCGTTGCCAGCTATCAGATTAATCCATTCTGAGCCAACAGTGGATTTTTAAAGTGCAATGTAATAACGATTTATTGCAGGATAGTCGATGACTGTTGGACTGTTGGATGACTGTTAAAATGAACATCAAAATCAAAGCAATACACACCTAATTAAATCAATAAATCTGGAGTTGAAAATGAAACTTAAAAAGTTTTTGTTTTCTTTTTGTTTATTTTCCCTCAAAGTCAGTGATTCTAGTTGACAAGGCAAATATTAGCCATTGGCCACTATTGGAACCGAGTTCTGCTGATGGTGACAGTTTGTAAAATGCCTTGTTGGTGCTGATTAGTGTTTTGTAATTCAATTCAATTAATAAAAGGTGTGTCTCTAGTTATGGACCAAACAAGACATTTGAGGACGGCAACTTTGGGCTATGCTAAAGACTGATCAACATTGTTCATCATTTTCTGACAGTTTAAAGAGCAACAATTAATTATTTAATCAAGAAAATAATCAACAGATTAATTAGTTACTATTACATTAATTAATTAATTATTATTACATTAGTTACTAATATTGGACCAGTACCAAAGATCCTGCGTGGACAAAAACAGACAGAGAGAAGCAGAAGAAGAAAAGGACATTGTTTTTCTGCTATAAAACAGTGAGTGGTATATATGTATTTAATACATACAGTTGTGTTTGTGTTTCAGACTATTACTGTTAATAAGGATGTGTGTTTTCCATCGTTATCATACACAGACTGATCTTTGTCATTTTTTAATAAAGCATGTTTGATTTTAATTTTGAGACATGTATTATAACCTGAGGTGGAAAGTATAAACACTTCATTAATGTCCTTCAGTAGAAGTACCGGAATCTGTACTTAACTTGAGTATTTATTTCTCTGACATTTTCCTTTTACTCCCTATATTTTAACACAAATATCTATACTTTCTACTCTTTACATTTTCAAGCTAGTCTTGTTACTTCATTTTTAATGCATTTAAGGGAATATTTTTAAAATTTTGCATCATTGCACACCTTCACAACATCAAGACTGATTTTAACCTAAATTTACGAAACAATAACATAGAAAAGGGGCACTGGCACACGTGACAAATCTAACTAGACAAAAGTTACATACAATACACAACATTATCACAATGTAAAAAGTATAACGAGACAAAAACAACATAAAAGACATGATAATGAAAACCATGTTAAAGATGTAAATAGATTAAAATGTCATTCAAGGCCTAACAACTAAAATTATACAAAATATAAAACAAGATAAAAACAACATAGTAGGCATAACAAGGCAAAACCAATGTAATCAGACAAAAATATAAAAGATCTGATGTGAGGTTCAAATATCCTTTGAAGACCTACTTTTTCATTTCATACTTTGAGTAGATTTCAGAGGCTGTGCTTTTTAACTTTTACTGCAGTAAATTCACATGCAAGAACCACAACCTCAAATAAGTGGAATTGGTGTTTATTCATGACAAATTAGAAATGGATGATGATGATGACGATAATGGATGAGAGGCTCTAGTTTGGGGAAGGCCTCTTTGAGGGTCTGCTGCAGCTCCTGGGCTGATCCCAGTGGTACCTAAAAGAGAGGACGAGCAACAGAAGGGGGAGCGAGGGTGGGGTACAGAGGCAAGAACAAACAGGTATATAGGGCTGGTAGGCATTTATAGGCATATGGCAGAAAGAGGAATGTTTGCGGTGTGGCCCCACTCCTGAACTTTAGATAAGATTATCTTCAAGTAGCTGAATCAGTACTTCTACTTTTACCAGGAGAAAAGACTGTGGATTTTTGCCACCTTTGACTTTAACAGTGTACACACAAACACTGTCCGGTTTACTAAAACACTGCTACTGTACATGTTTCACTGAACTTCAAACACAAACATACATGATAAAACCTTACTGAACTGAAAGTCTGCCTTGCTCTTAAACATGGTAGTTTCTATTACTGAGTTTATCAATCTATCATGGTTCCTGCCAGACAAGAGTGGAATACACACATCTTAATTTAACATCTTGCTCTGTTTCGTACTCTTCCCTATAAACTGTTTTCACACATTTCAACACATGTGTTGAAAACTAATATGTTTTCAACACATGTGATGCTGCAATGACAGTAACAGACTGGAAATTGTGTATCTTTAGTTTCAGTCCATGTGAGCATACATTTCATGGTGTATGTGTTCTCTGAGACCTTCACACATCTTGTGAGTTGAACAAATTGAAAATCACTGTTTGAGACTTTTGTGTGTTTCTTCTTATAGTCCTTTGAACTACTGAACTATTTGTAGTATGGTAGTCTACACTGCTGTCTATACTACGTTTGATCATGGTGTCAGTTTTCAATCCACAGGGTACCATTACCCTTGTATCATTTTTAAGAGATTTCTACTTCAGTGCCACAAAGTGAAATGTTTTTTTTTATTGTCCTGCGCTAACTTATCCTGTCCTGCGTTAAATTATCACTGCTAAGTGGAGTTATAAACAACAGGGTTCATATATTTGTGGTTATGTTTAAGTATAATATATTCATCCACCAATTGTTTCGTATAAATATTTTGACATGTTTGTCGTTGATGTTGATATAGTGATTTATACTATTAGGAGTCTGCACATGGTGTTTTATTTTAAAAATAACTGTGCTGCTTGATGCAGCCATTGAAGCGAGTCCCTCAAAAATAGACAGTTCCTGGATGCTTCTGGTGGTTAGATTTAGGCATGAAAACTACTTGAAACAACATGAAAACGGTATCATAAACACAGCAGATTTACCTTCTGTTGGACATGAACCCTGGTGTCCCGTGATGTTCCACCACATCCATCCCCAACTGCCTCCTTCTGCGTATTTTACAAGGAGGCAGTGTCATCAATTCCTGGCATCTAAGGACTTAGATTGACTGTCGAAACCTGACACTGTAGGGATAGTGGTGAATGCATTGAAAACTGATGCCAAGAGTATCAGCATGTGATGATTCTGGAGTTGCTACCATAGGTATGCTATATTCAAATAGAGAAGTGAGCAGAAAGCACAAAGGCAGAAAACTGAGTGAAAACAGAGTCGTCCGAGATGCTTGGAGCCTTGTTATGGGCCTTTAGAAATATTTTGAGTCACACTTCTGAAGTGCAGATCAAATAATTAGTTTCCTACTAATAAAAACCTGACCTGCCTAGAAAGAGGACTCTGAGCGCAGAGGAAGAGAAAAGAAGAAAGACAGGTAGAAAGTAGGCAGAGGAAGATACCTGAGCAGAGAACAGATGGAGCAAAGAAGGACAGACACCAGGGAGGGAGCGAGGGATCAAAAGGAGGAAAAGAGGACAACTGGCAGGCCTGTCATTAGAGGAGGAAAATGAGGGGAGGAGGGCTGGAGCTGGAGAATGAGAGCAAGTGCGGTAACAAGTAGGAGGAGTGAAGGATGGAAGAGAGGGAGAGAACAGCTTGTTCTGCAGTGACAGGAACATGGAGGTCAGGCCTTAGCAGGTGTTTAGCCATCATGCTGCTACAGATAGCACGTAATGAGTGGATGTGTGTGTGTGTAGGTGTGTGTGTATGTGACTTCCCCTGCTGCTTCATTATGCCTGTGGGACAATGAGAAGTGTCCGGTCACATGGGATCTTATCTCTGGTTAATAAAAAATATTTGGCCACAGTGAGTGATTGGGCCATTTTGGACTGAGTTAGTCCTGGTTCAGTTAATATCAGTCTGTTAAGTTGTAGTGTTTTCTTTCTGATCTAGTTTGTGCCAGTATTTACAATTAGTATCTGGCCACTGCAACTTTTTTTAAATTATTGTCCAGTTTATCAAGTTTCAGGTCAAAGACTCCACATTCTGATGACATTCATTGGTCTTTTCCTACACCCATTTTTGGAAAGAGCTTTTGTTACAAAACATTTCACGTCAGTGTTAAGAATTCTCAGAGATTCTGAGTCCTCATCATCGAACATTTCTTGAACTCCCATTAAGGAAGAATGTAAATCTGTAAATTTGTGTGGCTCATCAGTCACACACTCACACACTTTCTGGTCTTCTTTCCAGACATTTAGTCATTAATAAATTTGATGAATTTGAATTGGAATTAAATTCCATGTCAAACATTTCTTCAGAAACTGCTGTAGGTGAAGGAAATATTTTGAGTGGAATAACACACACCTTATACATAACATACTTGAGGAAACTCAACATTAATCTAATACGAGCCCAGTGATGAAGGTGATCTGTCTTATTTTTTGCTGTGGTGAGTTTGTGCCTCAAAGTTAAGTCCTTCCAAATTTAGGACCAGATCCACAAAAGGATAGTGAGGCTTTTGTACCCCTCAAACCAGTTCAAACGAGATAAACTTATAGCATGAAATTTACAAAGTAACTGCAAAGGGTGAAATTCAACCATGTTGCCAAGCAAATAGCATCATGGTGCCATGTGTATTTATGTAAATTAGGGAATATCCATACATTTGGCACAAAATCTGACTCTTTCTATGCAAATAAGCCTTGTTGCAAAAGCAAGCAGCATTAATTACCATTAGATACTGACTGATTAATGAAGGTGCTAATGCCGTGCTGGGTATAAATGTGCACAGCTTCTTTGGAGATGCACTTAGTGCTAGTGCTTTTCTATGAAATTTAGGTTATCATTCAGAACCCATTTATACCTAGTATTAAAATGATCTGTATCTGGATAAGTTTTCCAGATAATAAACAATCCAATCATGCCTTCACAGTAACACCTAGTATTTTTAATATGTTCTCATTCTCCTCACTGAGATCAGATCTCCATCAGTGGTGGCAAATCAAATCTGATGACAACAGGTTTACAGGTTGCATTAGCATGATTTTTTCCTTATCTGGATAACTTATCTGAACACATAGCATTTTAATACTAGGTAAATGGGGTCTCAGTAACACATGGAACTACATTATCTTAAGATTCAGACATTAACTCAACACTTTTCAGACCTGCCTCAGTCACGTTAATAGCTCTGTGCGTGAATCTCTGATAATTAAAGACACATAATTTGAGGGCTTTTGCTGAAACACTAGATACGGCTCTGCAGCTTGGATAGCTCAGATGCGAAACAAGAGCAAATTACATTCAGCTGCAAAACTTTTTGGGTGTGTGCCCAGGCATATCTTCAGTGCAAAATCTTTTGTGAATAGGTCCTGAAATCAGATTGTGGGCACAAATGCAGTGTGTTTCACAGCACTATTAGTGGGCACAATCCATTGTTTGTGGATATGACTCTTAGTCTTTCTATGATCATGATGTTATATGATGTTACATGAGGGAATAATGTGTGGTCAGAAAATGGTCTTGGTTAAAACAGAGAATGTAATACCAGTTGTTTTTTCTGTTATTTAATCCATCCCCTGTATCCTGTTAATATTTTATGGTGGATTAATCTTTATGTGCTGTAGGGGCGTAAAAATGTCAACATGATATATACACAGTATGTTTCATAAGAGCAGTAACAGGAGAGGTGCAACGAGCAGTATGTCATGTCTCTCTGTCCTGTCCTACTACGCTTTGACTTTCCTCCACATTTCAACAACAGCTTGCATAACACTCACAGTAGGATCTGGTGTGTGTTTCATCCAGGATCTATCCACCCAAACACTCAGAAGCTGCGTTGTTGTTTCATGACACTGGAGACATTTCTGTTTTATTCGTGAACTGTCCTTCTACAGGAGAGTAGAGTTTGAGATTTTGAAGGCAGAAATCTGAGCTGCTCATGCATGTTCCTCTTCATGACATCTTGGACTCATCTGGAATTTGTACATGTGTAAAGTGTTCATCAACCATCATACTCACACAGACACACACAGAGCTACTTGGCCATTTGGGGCATCAGACCACACACCATAATTCAATTGTGCTGTTGTGTCCTGTAGTAAAACACTGGGTCTAGGTTAAAGAGAAGGGAGAGGTGGGATTGTACATTACACATATTTATTACTTACTCTAATTAGTCATACATACAGTGGCACACTTGCTCAGTGGTTAGCACTATCACCTCACAACAAGGCCCTGGTGTCATTTCTGTGTGGAGTACATGTTCTCCTTGTGCCTGTGGGGATTTCCTCAGGTTTCCCTTACCAGCAAAACTTGTATGTTAGCTTCCTTCTCCTGTTAGAGCCCTTGACCAAGGCCCTGACTTACATCTGGAACTGGTCCCTAGGTCTTGCACAGTGGCTGGCCACTGCTACTAGTATTGGTTAAAGTTCAGTGGTGAAAATTGCAACCAACTGAATACCACCCCGACCTCCCCTACAGTGGCTGCAAAAACATGGAAGCCCCTTGTTAGAGCCTGTGTTTTGTTTGTCTGTTCTGGGCTTTTTAATTAAGGTGATAATAACTCTGGTCCACACTCAAATACAGTAGGTGACCATAGTGTGTATAGTTACTTAAAAATCCCTATTATTTAGACAGTCTTAGCTTTTGCAATTATACATGAGAGCTGCATGAAGTCTAGGGGCCAGATCCATAAAAGAAGTGAGCGCAAAACCAGTGCAAAGGAGACAAAAATATTGTGTGCAATGCACAAAGCACCCACAAAGGGTGGAATTCACTGCAAAATGCAAACTTTTCTATGCAAATAAGCCTCATTGCAGAAATCATCTAATTCACAAAAGACCAGCGCAAATTGCTAGATGCAGTTTGGCTGGTGCAAATACCACCTGCTGAAAGTTGGTGTAAACTGCAGGCAAGCTCACCTCTGACTCACTTTCTCTCTCTATATCACCAAATCTTCGAGTTTGTGAGGCTTGAAGGATATTGAATTAATATTTAATGATGTCAAGTGCAAAATCTTCAGTCAGCTATTGGAGGAATCATGATGGTATGAGTGTTATCTTGGAGTTTTGGGTATTTAAATATAAAAAAACACTGATGATCATCATGATTAATTAAATATCCATATATCCTTATTATCCCACAATCCCAAAGTGTAACTGTTGCTGAACACACAACATTAATGACCGTCAAATCCTGACTGATCTGCTATCAATGAAGTTACCTTCTGCGTCCTGTGAGTAAAAAATGCACAACCTCTTCTGGCATTTGGAGGCGCTGTGACACACATCCAGCTGTGACACACATCCAGCTGTGACATCAAGCAACATCAGTACTAATGTTTCTGTGAAATCCCAGATGTATTCTGTGACACATAACATTATTTTATGAGTCATACATTAATCAAATACATCTCAGACCTGCCTAAATTACATTAATTGGAGCCTTTTTTCATGAACATTTCAGTACATTGTGTTATAGACATGAAATACTATAGAATCATGGTTCAACGGTTTGATTGTGGACAGCTCTGTGTGTCCCCCATCTCTGCTCATTAAAGACACACAGTTTGAGGGTATTTGCTGTTTTCATTATGGACCAATCTGTGGCTGAAATGCAGACACAAACACTAGAAACTCCGGTGCAAAACAAAGGGCAAATTGCACTCAGGTGCAGAACTTTATGGGAGTGTTTGCATCATTAGTGCAATATCTTTTGTGAAAAGGTACATAAAACAGAACAGATTGTTCTTGTTCCTTGTGCAATTAACGGGTGCAATCCATTCTTTGTGGGTCTGGCCCTAGATGTACAAAGCTAACCATTTGATTTGTTACCCTTCTTAAATAACCACAGGATTAATTACGAATTCAGTAAAGATTACTAGAATAAATTGCATTAAGGCATCACTGGGATTTATGTTGGGTTTTTTTCACATAAAAAAATCCATGATGAGGATTATTTCCCAGGAACCATCACATTCTCCATGTCAAAAGAAGTAAAAGGATATGAGCTCACATCACAGCTCTTGCAACACAAACAGCCCTGATCGTTTTCTAATGGCACTGAAGTAATTGCTGATTGATGCTGGTCTGACAAGTTAAACACAGTGTGTGCATCAAGCGTCATCACCCTACTTCCACCAAAGAAATTCACTCTATTCGTTTTCCAAGTCCCGTCTTTGGTCCTCGATTACTGCCCACAAATGTCACTTACCCACATTAACGGAGGCCTTGAGCCCCCTGCAGACACGCCTGTACACAGTCCTGACCTGATCAGTCCCCATCTCTCTGACAGGACATTGATCCTAATTGGTGATTGGCATGGGCATTTTGTTTTGTTGTATTGTTTTGACAGCACTGCTGAAATCTGCCATTTATTTGCATACTATTTCTATCTCTCTAAGTGAACTTTAAGTCCCAGACATAAATCATGTGTTTGTGCTTGTGATAGCTGGTGTCACAGCAGCCCTCGATGGATGTCACAGCACATCAAGTCCGCTGTCATTTCATTTGGCTTCACATAATGTCAGGTTGTCGAGGCATTATTGATATCCATTGCCACTAACAAAGCTGAATGGAGAGAAAACGGCTGTCATGTCCTGTAAAACAGGAGCTCTAACCCACCTTCTAAAAAAACGTGAAATGCAAGACTAAAGGTTTTATAAGTGTTGATCCTAAATAAACCTAAATGATTTAAACCTTAAAAAAGCTTTTCTTAAGGCTGCCTAAATAATATTTATGTTTATGTCTGACTTTATTATTTATTGAGGAAGAAGAAGCATAGAGCACTCACAGAGAGTAGAGGCGTATAATCCAACACATCCTTTGTTGTCATTCCACTCAATACATTTTTCTCAAACTACTCTACTAGGGCCTACATGTCTACAGACATCATTAAAGTGATACTAAACACTAAAACATGTTTTTTGAGCTGTAAACTGAGTTATATGATTCAATTGCAATGAAACACATCAATGTAGGCGATAACACACATAAAAATCAGCAAGTTTATGTATATATATATATATATGTTATAGTTGAAAACAGCTCAACACACTACTTCCTGTTTGAAACTCATTTTGAGCTGATGTAGAGTCAAATGCATCAATTCATTCTACGTCATGAAATTTGTATAAAAAATCAACACCCTCCAATCTAGTGTCTGTCCTTCAACCTTGTTTATTTTGTGACATGGAACTGAAGCTGTTATATCATTTTTTTTTTTTTTTAAAACCTGCAGTTGAACGTCTTTTAATGCTGCCTTGATCAGCTAGCTTATTTGTCAGTTTGGATCTGAACTAAAATGTTAAAACACTGTATGATGACAAGGTAAACCAGAGAGAATATTCTAAATATAGTATACACTTAGTGATATTAATTATGTTACGGCCCAGGGCCTTTCCAGGGCTGGTGTGTTGTATGTATGTGTTTTGCAGTGTCCTGGCTGGTACCTGGTGGGGTGGAGCTACAGGATAACTGGGAATTAGAGGCAGCTGGCCACTACCACCTGCGTGAATAAAACCCGTCCTATCCTGTTGGTCTGCCCTTCTTCCTCTCCTCTGGCACCACCTTAGCTTACTTTGGAGTTATGATTTGCAGTATGTTTTAGGTTGCCATTTTGTTAGTTAATTTGGGCAGCATGACTCCCTGCCAGTTTCCTCTGTTGTGCAGATATGTTTCTGGTACTTTTGTTAAATTAGTCAACCTTTGTTAAATAAATTCCTTCCTTTTGGGTTATTCCTTGCGTGTGCTTCCCTCATTTGCTATGGTCAGAGAACCGGGCCATAACAAATTGGGGGCTCGTCCGATTTCAGCACAGGGCTGTTAGTAATATGTTATTGTGGCATTTTTGTCGTTTAAACAGTCAACTTGGAATTTTTTTCTTGGAGCGCTTTTTTAATTTCGTGCCTTCTCGGGATGCTGGCAAAAGAGAAGGTGACGTAGTAGAAGCGGATTTCCCGAGTGAGTGACGCCCTTGTGTGCTCTTGTGGGAAGTCATGCGGTGATATGAGGAATTGATTTTCCTAGTTTTGCTTAGGTTGTTTGTTACCGGGGGATGAAGACAGTTTGCTATACATTTGTTTATTTTTGCACAGTAGTTAAGGGACAAGGGAAGGTAGGTTTTAACCTCTTTTTGCGCAGAACGCTTGTTGAGCAGACTCCCTGGTAGGAACAGCGCGTTTCCCCTTTGGGATTCGTGTGCATTTTTCTATAGTGTGGGGTGAAAGTGGTTGGAGCAGTTGTCTTGGGAACTGGTATTAAGTGCATAAATACTCAGTAGCCCTTGAAGACTAGGGTTGAGTTAGATCGGGTTAGGCAGTTAGAGGGGGATGCTCAATTTTTCGAGGTTGCTTCTATGCCTTGTTAGTGCATTAGTTTGGTCAGGACCTTACGCTTCAATTGTTTACGCTCCAGTTGTTTACTGTAAACTACTTGTGTTGTGCATTGTTCGGGTGTCTGTTATGTCAGCCGTGGATAATTTCATTGCTGCGCCGTCAGAGGCAGTGTTAGAACAGTGTACGAGGGATCAATTATTGAAGATAGCTGAACACTACAACATCTGTGTAGGGGACAAAAGGTTAAAAGACAATATGAAGGCTATCATTATTGCAAATCTGTATGACAGGGAAGTTTTGAAACCCCCACAAATGTCACCGGTGGCTAGTGATCTGGCCCGGGCTGTTCCCTCCCAAGATTCATTTTGTGTTTCTGCTTTAAATTTTGATCAGCAAAAAGAACTGCTGCAATTGTGTATGCAATTGGAGAAGGAAAGGGAGTTGGATTTAGAAAGGATAAAACAACAAGCAGAAATTGACAAAGCATTGGCACTGGAAAAAATGAGACAACAAACTGAAATGGCTACATTTGACTTAGAAAGCCAAAGGCTGAGGTTAATCAGCGAGGGCAAATTTAGTGATGGGCCACGGAGTGGACAGTATGCTGGGGGCAGTGACAATTCACACGACACTTCGAGCAGTTTGCGCTTGGTGCCCAGATTTAGTGAAAACGACGTTGACACGTTTTTCACTTTGTTTGAACACATTGCAGACGCGAGGGGCTGGGCAGATTCGGACCGGACAGTCTTACTGTAGTGCTTAATGAGTTGGCGCGCGCAGGAGGCTTTTTCCGCATTAGCCACAGTTGACAGTAACAACTATGGTTAAAGCTGCTGTACTGAAAGCGTACGAGTTAGTACCTGAGGCATACCGCCAGTGGTTTAGAAGCTGGAAAAAAGGCGATAAATCGTACCTTGAGTTTGGCCATGACTTGATAATGCACTTTAATCACTGGTGTTCTGCATCAGAGGTAAGAGATTTTGATGGTCTGTGTAATTTGATGGTTCTGGAACAGTTCAAAAATTCAGTCCCGGAGCAAATAGTAATGTATATAAACGAACAGAAGGTAGGGACTGTGGCAGAGGCTGCCGCTCTGGCAGATGATTATTTGTTGACCCACAGAGGTAGTGGCGGTGATCCCCGCCGTTATGCTTTCAATGGCGGCAGGGAAAGTGGTCCTAATGGGGGTGTGTATTTCTCTGCGCATTCCAGTGGAAATTTTAAGTCGGAACAAAGGGTGGATCGTGGTGTCCGTGACTCTGAAAAAATGTGTCATTTCTGCCACAGTAAGGGTCAGGTTAAGAAAGACTGTGTTGTGTTTAGGTCACGTAACAAGCACAACGTTGTGCACACGAGGCCATCAGCGGTGGCTGCACCCATTTCCAACTCAATTTCTTTAGACTAACCGGGTTGTGATTGGCCATCCGTTAAGTCTCAACCGGATTTAAGTCTGTTCCTGCCTTTTTATTTCAAAAGGATATGTGTCTCTCGTTGGTAGTGGGGTGAAACTTCCAGTGACCATATTGCGGAAATTGATTCCTTCATCCTGGCCTCTGCTCTGCCTTTCTCGGAGGACACAGACACTGGCTCGTTTATACCTGTATTGGGGATGGAAATGTTTGTTTTTCAGGTGCCGGTTCATAGATCGATTCTCTATTCAGATTTATTTGAAGGTGAGGTTAAAATGGGAGTGCGCCCTGCTTTACCTGTGTTACGCTGATCTTAAGGAATGATGTGGCTAGAGGACATATCTGGCTGATCAGCTGGCACCACCAGTGGTTGTCCCGGTGTTGCGGGGTAGCATTGGCCCTGATGAAAATGAGAAGCAGTTTCCTGAGGTATTTCAAGTGTGCGCGGTGACGTGCGCCATAGCCAGCCACGGTGTAGACTCCTCAGAGCAGGCGAATACAGGTGATAGATCCACTGAATTGTTTACATTGTCCTTGTGTAACATTCCCTTGTCTGTCCCACATAGTGAACTGGTGGATGAGCAAAAGGCTGATCCCGCACTGAAAGAACTCTTCCAGTTGGTTGTCCTAGCAGAGGAGATGAAAAATAGAGCGCAGAGCTATTTCATCCAGAACGAAGTGCTGGTAAGAAAGTGGGTACCGCATGGTGAAGGGTTTGTGGGAGATCTGGTTTACCAGATTGTGGTGCCTTCCAAATTTCGCGAGTTAGTTTTGCTTGTGGCACGCGATCTATCGGGACATATGGGTGTGGGTAAAACCTACAATCACGTACTGCAACATTTGTTTTGGCCTCACGTTAAGAAAAGTGTCGCCGAGTACATTAAAACATGCCACACCTGTCAGCTAACCGGCAAGCCGAATCAAATCATCAGAGTAGCCCCTTTGCATCCCATTCCAGCAATTAGCCAGCCATTGGAACATCTAATCATTGACTGTGTAGGCCCTCTGCCTCGTTCAAAGACTGGTGCAGAGTATTTACTAATGGTAATGTGTCAGAGCACTAGACACCCGGCAGTGTATCCATTACGCACGCTCTCTGCGAAGTCAGTTGTGCGTGTTCTCAGCCTTTTTATTTCTATATTCGGTATTCCAAAAATGATACAGTGACCAAAGGTCAAATTTCTCCTCGCACTTGTTCGCCCAGGTATTAAGACAGCTGCCGGTAAAACACAACCAGTCTTCGGCGTACCATGCGCAAAGCCAGGGAGCGCTAGAACATTTTCACCAAACGTTAAAGTCGCTTATGCGCGCATACTGTGTGCAAATGAGTGCTGATTGGAAGGAAGGGCTACCTTGGTTATTGCTGGCTGCTCGAGAGGTAACACAGAAAAGTACTGGATTTAGTCCAAACAAGTTAGTTTTTGGACATACTGTGCGCGTGCCGTTGGCTGCTCTGCAGAGTGATTGGAAGGCTGCAGAGCCCCCTGGAAATTTAATTGACTACGTTAATGGTTTCAGGCTGTACTCTGCAACAGAGATGGCGAAAGAAAAGTTGTCTTCTGCACAAGAGAGAATGAAAAGCTTATATGATCATCGAGCTGAGCGGCGCGTTTTCAGTCCAGGTGACCAAGTACTAGCCTTGTTGCCTATTGTTGGTTCTCCGTTTCAGGCAAAATTTATGGGTCTATACATGGTAGTGAAGCAACTCACAGAGCAAAACTATCTGATCACCACGTCTGAACGTCGTAAGCGGAACCAACTTTGTCATGTTAAAGGCATATCATGCCCATGTGTCTCAGGTGCAGAATGAGCCAGAATGTGCTCATCCTGTTTGTGTCCTTGACACAGTTTTGCCTCACAGTGATGCTGTGTGTGAGGATGGCTTGTCCAGTCCTGACTCGGCGTTATTGACAGGTCGTCTTAAGAACTCTGAGGTGCTTGCAAACCTCAACAGTGTGGTCGGACATTTGTCTGAGCCACGGTGCACAGAATTAGCCCAACTGATAGCCAGGTATCCAAGCTTGTTCGGAGATGTTCCCTCCCGTACCCACGTGGTGGAACATGATATTGACGTCTCCAATTAAAGCCAATTAAACAAAGGTTTTATAGAGTAAGTCCCCAGAAGCTTAAATTCTTGAAGTCTGAAATCGAGTATATGGTGAACAATAATATAGCTGAACCATCTTCTTCTAGCTGGGCCTCTCCGTGTTTACTTGTGCCTAAATCGGATAACACACCTCGATTTTGCACGGATTTCAGAAAAGTCAACAGTGTCACTAAACCAGATTCTTATGCTTACCACGAATGGATGATTGTATAGACCCGGTGGGGGCTGTAAAGTACATAAGCAAATTTGATCTTTTAAAAGGATTGGCAGGTTCTTTTGTCTTCACGGGCACGTGAAATTGCAGCTTTCATCACACTGACTGGGCTTTATTCTTACTCTGTCATGCTATTTGGTTTGCGTAATGCGCCAGCAACTTTCCAGCCGTTAATGAATAAAGTGGTTGGTAACCTGGAAGGCTGTTCAGTATATTTAGATGACATTATTGTATATTCTGATACTTGGACTGCTCATGTACAGCGCATGGAGGCGCTGTTCCGCCGTTTGGCTGATGCGCATCTAACTGAACTTGGCGAAATGTGAGTTTGCTCGGGCCACAGTAACTTATCTTGGTAGGCAGGTTGGTCAGGGTGAAGTGCGCCCTCTGCGGGCAAAAGTCCATGACATTGACCAGTATCCTCCTCCAGCTACCAAGAAAGACCTAACGAGATTTCTGGGTTTAGTTGGGTACTACAGGGGATTCTGTAGAAACTTTTCAACTGTGGTTGCGCCTCTAACGGAAAGCCAAAAGGCTTTTGAGAACGGCAATCCTCTGCGATGCTCCTGTTCTGGCTGTACCATGTGTGGACAAGTCCTTTAAACTTCACGTCGACGCTAGTCACGTGGGTGCAGGCGGGGTATTGTTGCAGGAGGATGAGTATGGGATAGACAAACTTTCTGGAGAAGAAACACACAGGTTTAACAGGCACCAACTGAATTATTCTGTTGTTGAAAAGGAGGCCTTGGTGCTGGTTTGGTCATTACAGCAGTTTGAAGTGTACGTAGGGTCAGGGCCTGTGGTAGTTTATACAGACCCTTGACCCTTGTGTTTTGCTGTGTTTTGACTTTCTTGAACTCCTTGCGCTGTCCAAATCAGAGACTTCAGTTCGGTTGTCCTTGTTTCTCCAGTCATTCATTGGACATACGTCATATAAAAGATAAGAGATAATGTGGTCGCAGACGCTTTGTCCAGAGCCCCATGCCAGTAAGTTTTCTTCATGCTGCTTCATTTTTGATGTTTCTGTCTCTCTCTTAAATGCTTCAAGGTACCAGTTGCTGAGATGGGATGGGAGGCCCCAGGAATGAAGGACATGGAGTAATGAGCACATGTGGAGGTGACATTGTGTTGTGAGCATTTTTTTTTTAGTTTAGGGTCATAAGTGTAATTAGACGTGAAGATGGGCGCCAGTTATATTTATTGTGGGGCATTATTGTTTAGTGTTTCTCAGAGTTGGTTAGTTTAGTGTCCAGGGCTCCCTGTCTTTATGAGGGGGGGGGGGTATTACGGCCCAGGGCCTTTCCAGGGCTGGCGTGTTGTGTGTATGTGTTTTGCTGTGTCCTGGCTAGTACCTGGTGGGGTGGAGCTACAGGACAACTGGGAATTAGAGGCAGCTGGCCACTACCTCCTGCGTGTATAAAACCCGTCCTATCCTGTTGGTCTGCCCTTCTTCCTCTCCTCTGGCACCACCTTAGTTTACTTTGAAGTTATGATTTGCAGTATGTTTTACGTTGCCATTTTGTTAGTTAATTTGGGCAGCATGACTCCCTGCCAATTTCCTGTTGTGCAGATACGTTTCTGGTACTTTTGTTAAATTAGTCAACCTTTGTTAAATAAATTCCTTCCTTTTGGGGTATTCCTTGCGTGTGCTTCCCTCATTTGCTATGGTCAGAGAGCCGGGCCATAACAGGGTGGGGTTTTAGGGTGTTTATTCATCTTTTTGTAGGTGGTAAAACAGTTAGACACAAACTAACCCTTATATGGTTCTGCATAGGTGTCTGTGATCCTCTGTCCTGATGTTCCTGAACTACTCTATTCATTTTTCTGCTGTAAAGTTGGGCATTTTAACATGGGTGTCTGTATGGATTGATTGGGGATCAAGTGGTCACTGCAGGTTTTCATACATCCTGGTTGGCTTGAGCTTTCAGCTCCGGAAGTTGCTGATTGGTTACTACACAATCGCATTATATCTTCAGCTAACCAGCAGGTGGCAACATGCGGCAATACATAATGCAGGGACTAAAGGGCTTCCATTTAGACACTGACACTACAAAGTTTGAAGTCAGAGGGGATATGAGGGATATAACTATACAATAATATGTTGCAGTCAGCCAGGTTGCTTGACTGCAAACACTCAGCAGTTGACTGATTGATTGTGATTGGCAGATTGGGCTCCTCTGCTGTACAGACAGTGCAGCAGGATGACACATCACATGAGCCACAGTGGACTTATCTGTGAAAAGCAGTTTATATACCCACATTACACTGCAGCACACATGCATTCCTGTGACATCAAAGATTCACCATAATCACAGCAGGGAGAGACACTTTATCTTGATGCTACTGTACATACTGTGTATCTCTGCTCTGCAATGTCGCCCTGTCAGATCAGTATAGCTACCACTGACTCTTATCTCCACACTATCTCTATTCACACTTACTGCCTGTCTGTACTTCTGAACATTGATCCCTGCAAGCTCTCTCTATATAGCAGATGGTTAAAACCAAATCAAATCAACCCACATTCCGTGAGGGTGACACCATGGAGCAAATGTTAATTCATGTCATATTAGTAAAAAACTTTGGGGATTTTTGCACCAATAAACACGGACACAGAGACAGTGATAGGACATCTGGGGGGGAGAAAATTATCAAAATGCCAATGTCACAATATTGAGTCATACCTGTCTGAGAGGTGCTGCTGTCTGGTGAAATCTCTGCTACTGCCTTTACATTCCAGTTGTTGAAGTCTGACCCCAAGTGAAAATAAAATAGAAAAAAAACTCAAACACTTAATTGCAGTTGGATCAGTAAATGTGCTTTTAATGTAATAAGATGCTGAGGTGCAGACATTCATCAATAAAGCTGAAACACGATTCTGCCACTGAGCATGATATTAAAAGCATTAAGGTATTCAGGGACCTATATAGTACTGCAACTACTCTGTTATACTGTAGTATAGCCACTCATGACTTATCCACAACACTCTTTCCTAATCATCATCATCATCATTTTTCCAATTTTGTCTGCTGTTCCCTGTCTGTCAGGTGTCAAAGCTCGTCATCATGTCATGCTACATACTAGTTATGAAGCACACATATTAGGCATGTATATATATTTTACCCACACTGTGTTGGATTTTATAGTGGAATGAGTAGCTGAGGCTATTGTGTTGGTAATGCAGACAGGTCAAAGAGAAACTTTTTCTTACTGTCACTTTTATGTTTGAGAGACATAATAGCTCACTTGGCTTACAACTGTGCCCAGTGTTGACAAATTTTGCCTCTAAAGCAACTCAAATGATGAAATAGAGACTTGACATCAGGCATCATCAACATATATATATATTACCCAGCAACCATAGCTTATATGATAAAACAAATAACTAAAATAAGCAAATAAGAAGTTATTCATTTGTTTGAATAGTTATTTATAGTTTATATGCAGTTCAGATAGTAATAGATAGAAATGGTTTCTCAATTCATCTAAAGTTGTTAGTTGTTTAAACACAGGCGTGTTTCTGAGGTAAACTGAGTCTCACTATGGGCCCCATGGTCTCTGGTGTGGCCCTACTGTCTGCATAGTCTATATTTAGACACCTGTACATAAACTGTCCACATTAAAACCTCTTAACATTCACCAGGTCACTGGCAACCCATCTCTTAAAAACAAATTACATACAGATATGTACAATGCCAACATATTTTTTTTCTAGTGACTGAAAAAACTCTCTGACATGTAAACAACATTAATGGAATAACAACACAGAGACAATAATGGAGGATAACTGATTGAATATTATGCAGCTGTGAGATGCATAAAGCCCCTCTTCATGTTGTCTTCTCCGTGGCTTTGTCCATCCTTGTATGTAGTCAGACAGCAGAGCCATATAGATATGAGCCATGTTAGTCAGAAACATGTTCCTTTGCTGCCAGTCTGTAAGACCTGAAGGCACAGAGGAACTCTTCTTAATACTGCTTTTCCACTCTATAGAAGGCAGAGTGATATGCTTTAAATGAGTGTGCGATAAGTCAAGGGAAAGACGGGTTCCCTTTTTCCAAAGCTTAACAAAAGCCACTAAACACTGCTGTCGCTGAAGTGATAATAAAACTGTAATTGCTCCTTTTTCAATACCAACTCGTCTGTGAGACATGTAAGAGTTCTGTTCAGCAAATGGTAACTTCCTCCACACACATTCACTGCCAGAGCTGTCTAGACACATTTCACCCTCAAATGCCCTCCTGCTGGGCTGTTAAGACTTTGAGCCACACTAAAAACTTTTTCAATTATGCCCATCTAAAGTTGGCCAGAGAGAGCACACGTGTCATTGTCAGGACTACAAACACACACACTCCACATCTATCAGCTCTCTTGGATAGACTGAGAAACATTGGCAGTTGACCTCAAAAACCTTTTGTCATATAAATCAGAACCATTATTTGATACTGAGATTATCATCAAAGTTTGGGAAGTGATAACAAATATACCAGAAAAGGAACAGTATGACATCAATAGTTGGACACAAAGAGTCAAATCCACAACGAATAGATTGGGCCCACTAATAGAGCCAGGAATTGCATATCACCATCAGGTTTAGGTAAGGCAGATGGTCATGCTGCCATCCATTTAACATTATGTTTCTGCAACTCAAGTGATAGTCATGTACAAACCCAAACCAAATATAAAAACAATCAAACCTAATCATCGACAATTTGTAGTCTTAAAAATGTACCAGTGCCAAAGAGCATGACACTGAGAGTTAGCAACTTTAATCTGTCGTTTTTCACGTGTATGAAAAGAGTCAATGAAATCATAAAACTGTAGTACAATTTATCAAATTGTATCAGACTTGGCCAAATTAGCTCAAGGATACGTATGAGACTAATTATGATTTTCAAAATAAGTGTATAGGAGTCTATTCACAGGAAGAATGAAGTTCATCTGAATCTATGTCCCTCACAATTTACAAAATCCCACTAACATAAGGGAAATTACCTTTTTTATTATTATTATTTTGAGTCTCTGGGAAAAAGAAAGGGGTTGGGTGGTGTAAAATTGCAGAGTCCAATTTTTTAATGGGGTGAGGACCCCTAGGCCCTTGCCAATTTGCCTGTGTATCTTTCCAAATTTGCACCCTCATGTTAAGACATAAGCAGGCACCCATGGAGTGGGGTTTGTAGGGGTTGGGATATAAAATGGAGGCAGCGTTTTCCTCTCCCCTCAAAGTGTGGCTGCTTGTCAGAGTTGGGATTGTCTGTGAGCTGCAGTTCTGCAGAAAATGAGCCTAATGAGAGATTAATTGAGATGGTAGCTGCAAGGGAGATGCACTGGGAGATGAAGCGACTTCAGCTGCAGAGACACAGAAACAGAGTGAGGAGGGACATGGAGTGCACAAAGAGGCATGTTGGAAACACTGTACGCATGGTCAAGGGCTCATGTTCAGAAAAAAAAAAAAATGTATTACCACTGGAATAAAATTCTTCATAGTTTAAAGATTGACTCTCTTTGTTTTAACTGTTGGGCCAATTTCCCCCTGATGTCCAATCCCCCACCCAGCAATAAACAGAGGAGAAACTCGGTCCAGATGTTTGCTCCAGATTGTCCGGTAACGTGGGGGGGTGTACACATCCAGTCTTAAAGTGCAACTTCCTGGTAATTTTTTTTTCCTGGAATTATGCATGATGTCAAAAGGAAACACATAATATATAAATATTTGAAAGTATTTTCTAAAGTTACAAAGCATAAATACAGTAAAAAGTCTCAGTTTTCAGTTCTGCTCTTAAAAACATCAAATTATGTCACAAAAGGGAGTCATCTCTGCTTCAAGTATAGAGAAATATTTTTAAAAGTATTCCTCCGTAACAGTAAGTACGTACAGTTCACATCTACAGTTCACTGTATATGAGTCACATATACAGCATCACCACAATGTCTGTGTAGAGGCTGCTGTAACAGACAGGACTCAGTAGCAGATGAAGTTATATCAGTGCTGGCCTAAAATTAGTTTTGACAACACCGGAGCCAAGAGCCATAAGAGCTGACAGAAATGCACTGCTGTCGTTTTTCATCCTAGTTTGGGTTTGGTCCATTTCAGACTGTCGTGTTTCAATAGTGGACCCCCTCTTCCCTCTGTCTATACCTCCAGTAGCATTTTAACTCAGTGTGGAGTTACACTTAACTTTGTGTTGGGGTGAGTACAGTATACATACTTTGCTAATAATCCTGGTTTTAGTTCAATTCAATTCAATTCAATTTTATTTATATAGCCCAATATCACAAATCAAGATTTGCCTCAAAGGGCTTTACA
>JAPQRN010021880.1:0-24083 GCA_037367275.1 Coranthus polyacanthus | reverse complement strand
CACACACACACACACACACAGAACTCAATAAAAAGGTTGTACTGATCGTTACAGTCGCACCACACACTATCGGGCATACAAAGAAACCACACACAAGTATGTTTTTCTTGGCAAAGCGCCGAAAAAGACAACAAGCTGTGTGTGCATAAGTTTACATGTCGATGCAAATAAACACATGCCCACACCGTATCCTTATATCCATGATTACACACCCAGATGCACAAACACAAAGGATAAAGAATAAATGAGCAGGGAGGGAAAACAAAAACAAAGACACACACATTAATTTAGCCGTAGATCAATATATAGAGGGGAAAGCGAGGCCGCAGTGTTATTGATTGTAAATGGGGACTATTCTCTTCCATTGGCAGTGCCAGTGTGCTTATTAACATCTCGTTAGTCAGCATATTTCATTAGCAACAAATACCTCCCAACAATTGCTGCTAATTAAAGCGCCGCTCTCGTTCATTCGGGACACAACACAACAAGGTATGAAGACAATGCAGTGATGTACATGTGGCGACAAGGAGAGCACGTGTTATTGTGCATGTTTGTTTGATCAAGCCGTCACGCGAGAACCCCATTCTGTCAAGACGCACGGTGACAAGAGAGAGACGGCAGGAATGAGAGACAGACAGACAGACAGAATTCATTACAGACGGTGATACCCCTGCTCTGTCTCTCTCTCAGTCTCTCCTCTTGAAACTCGTTTAGCACGGCAATGAGGATTCAATCTGCCTCTTGATGCGGTACGTGGGATGTAATTACAGAAGGAAAGAGCGAGGCAGAGCTTCCACTGATTAGAGACAGAGTGAGAGAGAACTAATGATTATGTATGTACTTTATGTGTGTGTGGGAGAGACACAGGTGACATTTCTATTGAATGCAGTTTCTGTGGAGTTTATAAATAAACAAAACATATTTTAAACGCACTTACTTTGTATTCCTAAGGGCTTTTTAGAAAGAAATGTAGCTTTTTCCTTTACAGCAGGTGAAATAAGTGCTCTTTTTGTTTCGTATCTGTTAGTATTGAGAACTGAGGAGTAGCAGAACATATGTAAGGGCATTATGTATTTACAACACAATGTATGAGTAAGTATTTGGATACAGTGACAGTTTAAATAGGTGGCAAACAGACTTAGGTTGCATTCTAAAAATCAATAGGTTATTTAAAGGGATTACAGTAAATGTACATTGTTGTGATCTGAGAGTACATTTTTAAACAATTTTATGCTGTGGGAAAACAGTGTGGAGATGGTGGAGATGTATTTGTTTGGCTGATTAATCCGTGCCGATTTTTCAAACTACTGGCATTTTGGATAGCTACTGTCATCATTCTCAACTGGTATTAATGACTTTGAGGAAAAATAAGAGATAAAACATTTAAGAACCACACCTGGAATCACCTATTTTAAGGTTTGTTTCATATCAGTTTCAGATTTACTGATTCCCTGCTTTGACCTTGATGTTCAGTGACCCAGATTTGTCTATTTATTTATTTATTACTTCAGTTCAACAGTTATCAAGTGTCTAATAAAGTCAAACA
This sequence comes from Coranthus polyacanthus, assembly GCA_037367275.1. NCBI lineage: Eukaryota > Metazoa > Chordata > Actinopteri > Kurtiformes > Apogonidae > Coranthus > Coranthus polyacanthus. Next base: position 22,537 of record JAPQRN010021880.1, on the reverse strand, counting down.
TTTTATTTCCGACAGTATCAATTTGTTTTTCAGGGGTGATGATCAGATTAGAATAATCAGCTATCGCCTTTTTCTTGCTCTGAACTATTGTTATATCAGTTTTCAAAAATCCACTATCAGATCTTCATCCTTTTAGCCAGACTTAACACACTGCTTTTGTGTTTACATATACTTATAGCTTACATCTCTACAGGAAGTGTCCATATACATTCAGAGTGACTCATGGATTCAGTACCTTCATTCCCACATGTAATAATAATTTAAGACATGTTGAATAATCTGGAATATGCTACAAATGACATTTAAGGACATGTGTTCTGTAATCTGTACTAAACACCTTTTTTATTAATATCTCTCCCAATACTGCTAATTATTATATATAGACTTGCTCTCCTTTAGTTCAGTGAAAGAAAGACAAATGACAAGAAATAACAAGTAGTTCAATATTCAATTCAATATTGGATATTTTTCTTAAGGTATCATCTCTTCATTCATCATCAGATATCAATCTCTTATAAGGAGGATCCACATATCAGCAGGTGGACAGGAACAGTAGAACATTTCTGGATTAAAAGCATTTCATCTGAGTATAAGGAGGCAATGGTATTAAGAGCATTCACGTGGCCAGGAGCCAAACAAAAGCTGAGTCTCATAGGACAGACTGGCACTGAGTGTTACCTACGTCAGCTCCTGCCACAACATTTATATCTAAATATTTCAACATAACACAAAAGTATGTGAAAGCAGAAAATGAAAACAAAAAATAAATAAATCTTCATTTAGTCCATATGATTTCATTGTGTTGAACAAGTACAGTACGTCTTGTGGCTAATCTATTTACAGCGTCAAGTCCTCTAGAGCAAGGGGAACGTTTATGAAGACCCAATGCATTAGCACACATACTATTTGTGGAAACATCAGTTACTGCACCTTATTTAGATATTTCTTTGTAAATGTCTGCTTCATATTTTATCCCTCATAACAGATTGAACAATAGTATTCCTTCTGTGTATAATGATCACATCTGTCCAGGTATAAATGATCGCTGTAAGCACATTATTATCACAACTGACTGTTGTCCTTTTATTTCTTATGCAGATTACCATCTACTGTAACTAACATTTGTATGCAATGGTTATTACATGAATATAAAGTACTTTAAAGGACATCATCATCACTATTTGAGGAGAGACACTGAGGTTTACTGACTGTTTTCCTTGACGAGGACAGGTGACAGGTGCTTTATCCTGCATGTTCATTTTCTGTCCCGACTGTTTCTCATTGTTTGACTAGACTACATGAGGAATATCTCTATGCTGAATGTTGTTGTAGTTTTACATAAGCTCTGAGGAGACTGTGTTTTTCATTGCAGGAAGATTACTTTCTTTTTACCACAAGGCAAAGTATCATGAATTAAATTAACATAGTTTCAATTTCTTTCCATATGTCGTGCCATTCTATGTAGAGAAAAGACCACAATTCGTCTTAAAGGTCCAGTGTATAAGACTGAGGAGGATCTAATTTCAGAAACGCATTATAACATTCAGAATTATATTTTCATTAGTGTATAATCACACAAAAATAGGAGGTGTTGATTTTCCATTTATATCTACAAAGGGAGCAGGTCACTCTACACGAATAATGTGCTGCCATGTTTCTACAGTAGCTCAGAACAGACTTCTTCTTTCCTCCATTTTATAGCAGGTGTCATCCAGTGTTAATATATATTATCGTCATCTACTATGTTTGAGTGTGGACCACAGTTAATACCCCCTCTACACTGACTCTAACAAGGGACTTTTTTCACCTATGGTGGCATTTTTTGCGGCCACCATGGAGGGTGTGGGGCTATTCATTTGGTTGCAATCTGTAACTTCACCACTAGGTTTCATTAAATGCCACACACTGAAACTTTAAACTTTAATTAATCTCAAGAATTACTGAAGCATAAATAAATTCACATATATCAGCTGCATGGTGAACACAGACATTTTTAAACAAAGGTGCATTACACCTTTGAGATTTCAGAAGTATGAATGTACATGTCAAGAAACACGTTCTGTACAAGATGTTACATGCAACTTTGATGACGCCTGCTTTAGCCAATACTCTTCCAATAGTTTATCCACATACATCGACACAAACACCTTTGCTCACACCTTTATACTACAAGTATTGATTTTTCCAAGGACTTGTAGGTTCAGTGTTTTCTGCTAAAATGCTGAACTTGTTTTTAGTCAAGAAGAGCTTGACGAATCCAGTCAAATCAATGTGGTTTCACAGCCAATCCAACAGAAGACAGAGGTAAATATTTCCCATTCACGCCTTGTTCATTAACATCTTGATGGTAGTTTTAAAAACACAGAACATCTTCTTCACTTAGTTCCCTTTTTTCCCCTCTCATTTTTCCCCTCTTCTCCATCTTGCTACCTTTTCATAATTAGCTCATTTAAATGCATCTGACTTTAGTAGGTGTTTAATAGTGACCCACAGAGAGGGAAGAAATGAGAATAAACAGGAGTGTTTGCATGAGCAAATGCATATGGCAATGGATGTGTGAGTACTTTGTGTGGGAGAGCCATATGCTGCACAATGGCAGCCCAGAGGGAGTGAGAGACTGATAAAGATAGAGTGAAAAGTGGAGAGAGATCGAGAGAGAGAGTGAACAAGTGTGTGCATGAGAGAAAGACAGGCAAATATGATCATAGAGAGAGAGAGGAGTGTAAGTGTGCGTGAGAGAGAGTTTTCATACTAGATTGAGTGCAGCAGAGCTGTCAGAGCGCCGTGTGTCACGCAGGGCAGATGAAACCTGACATACTCCGGCTATCGCCCACTCCTCCCTCCATCAGTCTTGCTCTGTGGTGGTGAGCGTCCCTCTCAGCCCTTTTTCTGGAGAGTGGTATTGACTGTGTCGGTTCGATGTTGGCTATTTCCATTTTCTCCTGTGGGCAAAAGAGGAGACAAAGCAATAGATAGTAGATTTCACTTTCCCCACGACCGGGGCTGGAACCAGAAATAAATCACTCACTGCGACACTCGCCGTCCTTCCACTTTTCCCCCTCGCCTACCACCACACACACATACACGTACAACCCCATCGCCAAAAAAATTTTGCAATTAGTATGTTTCTGCATGTTAAAATGCCTGAAATGTGATGAGACCTGTGATGGCTGGGGTTACACATATATATTGGGTGAACATTGTTATCAGATAATATCAGCCTTAATGACTGATAGCTATCAGTAAATAAGATGTCATTTCCCTGATGGCAGTGACCAATGGCTATCTGTTGGGTCATATTAAAGGTTCAGTGTGTAAGATTTAGGAGAATTTAGGAGGATCTAATTACAGAATTAATTCTGTTTTCATTAATGCCTAATCAAGTGAAAATGAAAATCAATATGTTTTCCTTACCTTAGACTGAGTCATTTATATGTACAGAGGCAGGTCACCATTCAGAGTCCACCATGTTGCGCTGCCATATTTCTACAGTAGATCAGAACGGACTTCCCCTTCTTCTTTTTCATAGTGGGTGGCATTGAGTGTTAAGGTGCATTATGACCAGTGTTAATATCTTCCTAACTAAAAAGACCAGAACGGACAAAACAAACACTGGCTGTATAACAAGACCATTTATTCAACCTATTTACTCTGTGGAACAGTCTGTAAAAAATATAGATGTTGTGTTAATTCATGATGTATTTTTGTTAAGTTTGGGTCCTGGGGTGACACTACAATACTCTTTTAGGTCTTGAACTGAAAAAGTCTGGGAACCCCTGGTGTAGGTAATAAAAGTGCATGGGTTAAGGTGAGAAAAGATTGTGGTCTGACTTAAATATTATTATTTAATCTATTAATATTATTATCTATGCAGAGGTTGTATAAAACCAAGCCCTGGTATCCTGAACACTAACCTAAAGAAGTTGGATACTGTATACTATTGTGCTTTACATTGTAGTACTTGCTGTGGAAATCCCATGCACTACTGTCTATCCATGTAGAGTGTTTCCCACAGGATTTTATGAGACTATGGTGGGGGGACCTTGGACCATCTAGGGGGGTCAGATTAAAATTACAGTAACTGAAAAGAAGACATTAGATGAGAGACCAGAGCATGTTTGTAGCACTGTATGATATTAACCAAAAATGTAAAATGACTACATTTGACTATTGAGGTATTTCTGATTCACAAGCATAGTAACAGACACAGAGCATCCCCGTTACCATGGTAATCAACTTTCACTTCTGCCTGTGTGTGCTGTTTTGATGCTGTGCTTTATCACGTGGACGTATTATATTCTGTTAATGTCGTCTATTGGCGCTACAAAGTTATCAGTTCTAAAGTCATTTTTCACCTTCTGAGAAAATGGATGTGGTTTCACAGTTGGCAGTTTGCTTTACATTGTTACAAGTGAGCAGAATCAAAGTAAGTACAGACCAGTTTCAGTCGTTGTAACAAACACACAGAACACATGTTGGCTTGATAACTTACTTGCTGATTATGTGATGTCAGATTTGTCTAGGAAACAATGTTTATGTTTTTCAAAAGACAAGCATTATTAATGTTACCAAGTTTGTTTGCTAGCTGTTCACTGTAAAAACAAACGTCAGATACTGACAAACGATAATTGGTTAGCAAATAAACAACAATAACTTTGCTGTTAACATTTATGCTGAGCTTATCTCATTGAGTTGGGTTGATGTCTCTGTTGCAGCGTTGGCTCTCGTGGTTTCAGAGGCTGCTGGTTCAGGGTCTGGCTTGGCTGTGGATTTTGTTGTGTATCTGAGAGTCTAAACACCAGTGGTGTATGGCAGGGTGCCACAGTCTATATCATTAATGGGAAACACCGATGTATGTCCCCAGACTGCCCCATTGGTTGGCTTTTATCTAATCTCTCCTTGGGCTGCTTCCTTTTCATCTTTGTACATTCATGAGTAAAAGCCAAAAGCAATATGGCAATAATTCTACATATGTAGGTCCCCAGAGTCAGAACAGAGTTAACATCCATACATGTCTGAAAACACCTATAACTGTCCAAAAACTTGTGTCACAGGATATAATTTCTACAACCTGAAAACATGTGTTGTTGTTGTTCTCAGACCACTTGAATTACAACTGCTGAAATGCTGAAAGGTAATTATGGTGATGCCAAAAAACTATCACACACTCAAGCTTTAAATAATAATAATCAGGGGAATAAAATCTTACTGACCAAGTGTTACCAAACCTAACCATAAAAATCATTAAAATTACATATCAACATTGACATACGCATGCAATGGCAGCATTTTATTCTGGCGACTGAATTGACATGTGCCTCAAAAAGAACTCAAAGCTCTGCAGTGCTCTGTGTAGTTCATTCCCTCGAGGAGCCCAGACAGGGCATAAACAAAGCCAGGTACGACAGCCCATCTTTACTTCACACACAAAGAACACACACTCATATGAACACATGCAAACACATTTGCATACTATATACAATACACTGACACACAGACATATGAACAGACAAACACACAGAGGTTAACAGAGGGAGAGCATGCACAAAGACACACACAAAGACACGCACACACACCTCTGAGCTCAGCTGTGTGGAATGAGGCCACTTTGAAGTGCTTAAAACCGTCCACCACTATCTACTCCCTGCGGGATGTCTGCTATGGCAACAAACAACACACACGCTCCTCACTTTTTGTTCACACACATATATGTATACATGAATCTACACACACATTGCACAAAGAACTGCATCACCCTGTGTGACCACAGCAGTGAAATCACCTTGTTCTGACCATATAACATCTGACAGGAAAATATACACGCTCACAAACAAACAGAAGTTTCATATTGAGCCTAGTGAACATGTGCAGACATGTACTGAAATGATTAGGAAGTATTTAGGACTAAATAAAAAGTGGTAAAGAAAGAGGAGGGGTCTGAAGGGTTCAGTGACAAGAGTCAGGGAATAAAAGAAGTTCTTTGGTCTCAGTGAGAAAGATTCATAAACACATTTACCCAGAAATTTCCATGACTTTTCAATAAATCTGAGGCGATTTTTCATGGACATACGTTTTCTGGAACGTCGCTGTATACATGAAAAATAAGGGTAAAAATTCATGTCAAAATCTATCTCTACTAAAACTTAAATTACTAGGTGTTTGATACATAATCAACATCATTAAGTAACAGCACTGCCTCTCATATGTTCAGAACATTTCACATTTTGCACGTCCTGGTCTTCCTCAAGCTACGCCTTATACTTTTCCAAGTGAGGCCAGACATTATTAAATTGGCATTTGTCCTGGCATTGTGTGAAATTTACACATCAAAGTAAAACAATGTAAGAAAACAGACAGACAAACATGTCAAGTGATCTTATAGATATTTTCCATGACTTTTTTCTGGGGTTATCTATTTTTCCAAAACTTCTCCAGGCCTGGAAATTGCTAGTTCCAAATTCAAGGTTTTTCATGACCGTACATGTGTAAACCTTCGAAAGAGTATAAGGAACAGACAGGAAGTGCTGTTGTTCAACACATGTTGCTGCTTTCCAGGAAAGTTATCAAAGTGTTTAAAATGGCCAGTTCAACCAATTTACAAGACACCTTTTCATTTTATCATTTCTTCATGTTGATGCTTGTATTTGTCTAGGATTTGAGATTTCCTAGACAATTTGGATTTGGAAAGGTAATGAAGGTGAACAGAAATCATTTATCTGTGGAATCTTAACCAAAAAGGTAGATTAATAATGCACAGCCGACAATGGACAATTTTATTGTTAAAAATAGCAGCTGACACCAAAACTTTCTCTCTGGTTAGAAAGGGATACTTAAAGCAGTTTCTATTATTATTTTTTACATATTTTGAGAAACATTGTAAATATCAGCTGTCTTTTCTTTTCTGAGTTGTGTTGATGGAAATGTGAAATTAGAAAAAAAAACAACAACTTTACATTGTTTACACTTGCTTGAGGTGGTATTTGCCTTTTTCAAAGAAGAGTTCAAGCGTATGATGGGAGATGGAAACACTGTTTCTGAATATGTTTTGACGTAATGACCATTTAAAGGTTCAGTGTGTGTGAAGAAGTCTCTTCAAAGCTACAGTAGAAACATGGTGGTGCAACATGGTGAACTCTCCTCTAGAAATAAACATCTCATTCTGAGGAAATGAAAACAAAAATCTCATGTTCGTGTAATTATTCACTAATGACAACATAATTCTGAATATTAGATTCCATTTCTACAACTAGATCCTCTAAATACCCTACATTTTACCTTTAATGGGAGATGGAAACAAATATTCCCTTAAAGCACAAAAACATGGCATAATGAGATTCACTTCTCTCTGTCAGTTTTTTAAAATCAGTTGAAATAAAAAAACTATAAAACTTTCATATATAAAGTATTATAGGTTCACAGCTCAAAACTCAAAGTCCTGCGTTCAAAATGAATCACCTTCTGTTCATATTTTGGACACTGTCTCCGACATGTGCAGGTTTTCTTCAGGACACATGGACGCTGACTTCCAGAGTACAGAACAGATCTTCCCCCATAACCGCCTGGCCACCCTGTCATTCTGGTTTGACTTTGGTCTTAAATCACATGACGCTGCCCTGATTTTGATCTCTGCCATTTGCACTGTGATCAACCCTGATGGCCCTGTGCACACATTCCTTCCTAACAAGTGAGCGGAGGTCGATACTACATCCTCTAATTCTAGCCCAGAGGCACACGCAACACCCGGCCTCAAATCTAATTTTGCCCCGGGCTTTTTTTTGGGGGCCACGTCTGTCAGAGCAGGCAGCTAGTCGCCTCTATTTCACAGGTAATCTCTCCTGTATTGACTTAATGGGTTCAGGCTCTGTAATAGAGGTCATTTAGTGCGATGGTTTAGTGCTGTGGAACATTATGGGCCAGAGTGGGGCTTACCAATCCTAATGTTACATTTTAGCTGCAATTTGGGGATATTTACGCCTATCTTTCAATCCCTGAACCCCTGTGGTCACCCTCCTCCCAGAAACCCCCTGAAGTAGCACTCAAACAACCCCTCGAGACCATAGATTTACAGGATCATCTTCTTGTGTGTGTGGATGTGTGAGTGTGGATGGCTGAGGGGTATTGGCTGATTTGGTTTTGTTGGGCAGAGAGGATTTGCGCAGCAGCAAAGCTTTAGCTCTTTAAAGACTCCCTCTCTCCTGATTTCTCTCTCGCACTTTCCCTCTTTTCAATAGGGATGGGGAAGTAATTAACAGCTACTAAAATTCCCTTGATGGATTTTGCGGACAGTGGAGAGAGGAGGAAAAGGGTAGCGCGCTCAAAGACAGGCTCTATCCTCTGAAGCTTAATGCCGGCATTTGTGGAGTAATTTTGTCCTCGAGAATTTTTAAAGATTGGTTGTGAAAAAAAAAAATCTATTTCCTGATGTAGCGTTATTTCATAATGAATCACAATAATACATGAAGCTGCTAATGCATTATGAAAACCTATTTGCAGTCATGCCTGCTGCCATTGACTGCATAAAATTTTCAACTCCCCTTCCTGTCCCAGAGTGGTTTAGCTTAGAGCAGCTTCGTCTCTCATGCATGCTTTTAATGCTAATCAATCCTGCCTGAGCATATTCTCAAAGTCAAACTCTATTTCCTATTGTTTACTATCTAACCTGCTACACAATAAAGGCTTAACTGCACCGTGTTACAAAGCAAAATCAATCCCCAACACGTTTCAATGATTCCACAAGCATAAATCAAATTCCTGTTGACATGTCTCCCCCCTGTCAACAGGAAGTCAATAATGTCTTCATTACTGTCCGCCACTTTTTGCAAGTAAAGTCAATAACAAGCACATTTCACTCCTGCAATCAGACAGTAGTCCTCAGATAGAAACAGCAGTACTTCCTGTCAACATGCTTGAGCTTCCTTTTCAGTCCTTCTGTGCTGAACGGCTGTGTCATGTGTGTCAGGGCTGCCAGATCAGATGTCCCGTGTGCGGCGCGGATATCAAACCAGACAATAGACCTCCTGCTGCAGGCAGAGAGAACGCCGTCTACCCAGAAAGCATTCATTTCCCTTCCTGAGCTAATCCTCTATCCCAGGAGAGATGAGCGGGAGGCTAATGAATACAGAAGAGGAAATGTGAGTCTGCAAGGCGCTGCATGCTCCACGCCATCAGACGCACACTGTATTTATAAACATACAGGAATTGTTTGGATAAATACATTGATGCAGCAGTACATCCACACATGGAACTCAAACACACACACACGCACCAAAAAAAGATTGTGGGGAAACTCATTGGCATAATGAAATTCCTAGCCCCTTAACTACTGCACACATAACTAGAAAAGCGTTAACGCTACAGTCAGAAGAGATCAGGGAAAAAAAAAAAAAAAAAAGGAGAGACCAATTATTGACCATGATAATTATATGCTACAATATTCACATTTTTCTAATTATCAGTCTGGGTAGTTTTTGAAGTCGATACACAGTAAAATAAATTAATTTAAAAATTTGCTACTGTGGCTCTGATGCAGCTGCTTTTCTCTGTCTCTAATCACCAATCTGATTGGTTACACATCACGAGTAACAGCCTTGAAAAGAGAAAATAACATTTATTTGTTTACTTACAAGTACTTATTATTTCTAATCCTTCCAGTTCAGTGTTAAAACTGATGACAAATATTGTTGACATATTAGAAAATTGTACATTTTTTATTTGACTTCACAGCTTAAAAGAATTTCAACAAAGTTTTGTTATTCTTTAAGTTGACACTAAGGTTTTGATTTTTACTGGAAATATGAATCAGTTCCAAATACTGGTTACTGGTCTCCTCAATCATCGGTATTTAACGTAACGTTAAAAAAGTACTGCCTACTGAAGCTTTAACTCTCAAAAAAAATTACATTTAAAGAACAGAGGAACAGCTAAAATGTTCTTACTGCACCAAAATGTCCTCCAAGATATAGATAAAAACTAAAACTGTACTGAGATGTGCACACCAACATATACACACACAGAATGTACGTACTGTGTAAAACCTATCAATGCCAGGATCAGTGGTTAGATAATACTCATTATGAAACAGTGTGATTATGGAACTGACACGGCCTACTTTCCACACAGGTGTTTGTGTGTGTGTGCAAGTTTTATAACATTGACAATGAAAGATTCACTGTCCACCAACCTCAACTAACCTCAAGCTGTTACGCAGCACGAGCTCATACATAATAAACTGTCCACTAAGTGTTTACATACAGGCCTATTAAAAGCCCTTAATGACCATCATGAACTCATGATGATTATGAACATTATGTATATTAGAGAGAAAGTTTGAGCACATCAACTTTTTAAATGGACTGAAAACTGACTAAAAAACACTGACTAGGGAAACTGAAACCTACATATATTGTATCTGCAACGCAAGCAATGAAGCAACACGCAATGAACAAATCTGAAGCTAACATGTCTTTCTTATATAATAACAAACACATGCCACAGTAACACATATTACATATGTTTTCTGTATATAACAACGAAATAACTTGTCAAGATTCAGTATTTGATGGAGCCAGGCCTGTCACTTAAGCCTTATTACAATTATTTGAGACAACCACAATTATTTTGCAAAATCGTCAAAATCTTTTCCATTCATTTGTATAAAAACAACCGGATGAAACAAACAGAAATATCATATTTCAATCAGATTACCCACTATTTGAGGTTTGACTTTAGCTTTTTTAATGTTAAGATTAGAATTAGTGCCACCAATGTCCATTACCAATAAAAGGCTCTTTTTCTTCAAAAAGGTGTATGTGTATTATTGAACTTTTTATTAAGTTTAAGTCACAGTATTAAGTCATGTGGTGGTGAGGGCAAAGTAGCGGGATATGCAATTTCACCACGAGATGCCACTAATTATTACACACTGAACCTTTAATCGCAATTTGTATGAACATTGTCGACTTAAAGTTCATAATCGTGACCACCCTAGATGGAGCCACTTTTGCTTGTGTTTTAATCATTGCACAAAATTAATTATTACACACGGTCATGGTTGTATTCTTGTCTGGATTCTAATATCCACCTGTAGCTTTTCTTTTGTTGTTTGAAATGCCTATTTTTATTGCTGCACTGACCAATTTTTAAAAAATCCCTCTCGACTTTAACAGTACCCTGTGATTTTCCATCCCTCTTCACCTGTCTCTAACATATTATTTATTTGTATTCTTAAACAGAAAAACAGGTCTGACTCTTGGTGATATCATTGTATTATGTTTAATGTGAGGTGGCAGAAAAAGGAAAGTCTTGACTCTGTCAAAGTGAGGGCTGACACCTCTACAGCTGCCCATCCAGCCACAAACCTGTAATCTGCCTCCATCAGCTGTCTGATAGCTCTAGATATAAATACCCACCATTACTGAGAGCCTGGCAGGGGGCCGATTGAACACTAGAGCTGTGGCCCTCTGTGCGTGCACACACACACACACACACACACACACACACATACTGCAGACACACTAAAATATCCCCTCCTCAACTTGTAATCACAAGCATATGTTCTCAAAATAGAAGAGACGACTTCTACTCAAAGCCAATATATAGATCTAGTGAAGTGTAAAAGGCCTTGGTAAAGCTTTTAGGCCCTAACTGATGAGGTGTGTGTATGTGTGTCAGAGAGAGAGTGAGAGTGTACCAGGGCCATCTCTAGCTGAGGGACAGATGCCTTCTGACTGCCCTACCCCTGGATCGATAGCCCTCGCTCTAGGTTTTAATTAGCTAATCAGTGAAACATAGGCTTTTAAGCGTGCTGGGAGAACGCGACTAAAACCTGGCGTCAATACCTATTAAAATTGTGGCTGTGCAGGCAAGCCCATTGACTCACAGCCATTGTCTTTTATGGCATTCGAAGCAGCTTAATGCTGTAATGAAACTCAATGAATAGCTGAGAGGCCAGAGTGAGCTGAACTGCAGACAGTCTTACAGATGCAAAGCTGCACAGAAGATCTACAGGGTGTGCCCCCATCCTGCATTAGTCTTGCAGTTGCCGCATTGGCAAAAGTGGTCAGAGTGGTGCAATGTATAAAGCTAATCTACCTTCATAGTGTTCTTTAGTGTTCTTAATATTCCATAGTTGATTTAACATTTAAACCTGTTTCTCTAGTATCACATATGCACAAAGAAAATCATATTGTGCACACAGCAAAGATGCTTGCTTATGATGCCAAATGTTTAGACTTGCCACTGTAGGAAAAGCACAGGTAAATAACATTCACTGTAGTGTACATGCTTCCAATTTCTTTTGGTCAAAAGCCTATTTGTCCAAATTTAAAGATTTAATATGTATGATTCATGCATGTTCATGTGTCGTGAAGTTTGTTTTGGAGTCTGTGTTGTGCCAAGTGCTGGTCATTTGTTAACCAACTCCATTTCTAAATGGTATCTTGTGTTGTACATTATTGCTATTGAGGAGCAGAAGGGAGACAATAGGCAGGTTTCCATGCCAGTGTGTCACAAATTTTAAACTGGATTTTCAAAAAATCTGCAAAAAAGAAAACGTGCATGTTCATCCACTACTGTTATATGAATATTAAGAGCTGGTTCTTCATCATCATCTGGATCCTATAATGTTGTTTCAAACTCTTCCAGTTTGTCAAAGCCTTTCTTTAACATTTGTTTCTGTAGATCTTCATACATGGTGGTGTTTCGTTTGCGGTTTTCCATTCCAGTGAACGTTGCAGTCTCATTATTGGGCCAGACATACAAATACACCTAATTATTCACTATCTGTGTCCACTGCACATATTCTGTGTTTCCATTTGAGTTTTTGAAATTGAAAATGCAAATAAAACATGGAATGGATGGAAGAAGACGCATCTACTGAAGAATTCAGGAGCAATTGCAAGGACTTTTCACAAAAAAAACGAGCCGGGTCCTCTACATATAAATCAGTGTACAAGGTGTTATGATGGAGTACAGTAGTGTTACAGTAGCTGATGTCAACAAATGACTGGCTCCTAGCACAAAACAAGACAACACACATACTGAATTTCCCATAGGGATTAATAAAGTGAATCTGAACACAATGCAATCTTCACGTAATCTTACATACTGAACCTTCAACATAGCAGATGATCCAAACATCCCTTTGTATTTGTAAAGCTTTTTAGCTTTTAGTGTTTTTTATGTCCAACAGGTTGACACACGTGTAGTAGCAACTGGTCAGCTTACGTAAGCACAGCGACACAGTAAAATTAGTAATGCAACTGCATGCAAGGCAGATGTTTGTTGGCTTAGCAAACAAAACAAAAAAAGCAAAACCACGCCCTGTAAATCCTGGCAGAAACACCGTGACTGGCCACTGTGTGAACTTGTCACATGCTGTAAATACCAGAAGGATTAAGATGGAGTGACACAGTGCCAAGAGACAGGCCGAGCATTCAGCAGCCATTGTAAACGGTTTGGTAAATATGCATCTGTGTGTGTCAGAGGTCAGGGTGGCTACGAGTGACTGCGTCGATGGGTTGGGATGACATGTTTGCTTTGTGTCCATATGTCTGTGTGTGCCAATACATGTGAAAGCCCACATATCAGACACGAGAATTTATAACCTCACCAGGCACGTCAGCACAACCACTGACTTTGTCTTCTGTATTTGTACATGCATGGACTGTGTGTGTGCAATGTTCATGTTTACCTTGAGCTCAAGTCTGGAGCAGTGTCTGAGTTTGGGTGATAACATGCCGGTGGTTTTCCAGAGCTGGGCCTTCGCCTGTGGTCAACAGTCAACTTCCAGGATAGTACAGGAACCTGCGCATGAACGTACACTGACACACTGAAAACACAAGTGAAACACACGCACACATACAGAGAGAAACAGGAAGGTGTTCTGTAAGCAAGCGCAAGTAGGTCTGGGCAATATGGCCAAAAAATATACTCTTAATTTCCAAGTGTGGGGGTGTAAGAAAATATAAACATTCCTGTGTATCACAACAATATGTTTTGTGATACTAGAGATAGATGGACTGATAGGATGTTTTACAAATCGCTATTGGCTGAAGTTGACATCAACAGCAGCTACCCGGGGTTCATTTTGTGTTGTTGTGTATAAACCAGGGGGTGACACGGAGTGGATTTGTACTCGTCTCATCCCATTCCCACAGAAATACTCCAGTCCTGTCCAAATCCCATGACAGCATAAAAAACCTCCTGTCCTGTCTCAGGGGAAGAATGACTCCTGTCCCATCCCGTCCTGTGTTGTGTTTCATTTTGTAAGAGGGGCAGTAGCCTTTAGGCAGTGCAGCGTTTCCCCAGCCCCTCTGACACCTTACATTTTGCAAAAGAGCATTTCATACGACTCCATATTTATTATTCATATTTGAACTGCACATTTATACAAAAAAACTGACCTAGTGCTATTATGATTCCCACTCTCTATGACCTTTTTCCTGTCCTGTCCAAATCACATGATGAATAGTAACTGACTCCGATCCTGCGGGATTCACACAATCCAGTCACCCACAGGATTCTCCAAAAAGTGTCAGCTTCTAGATTAAACCTCCAACAGCTTAACATCAGTGTTTTATATTCAGTCACTTGAGTAACTTTTTTTACACATGGGATGGTGTGTTCATTATACTATTAAAGTTGTCCTAAAATTAGACAATATATCGCCTTGCTGAGAGTATTGCAGTACCCCTGTAACACCTGTATCATAATACGTATCATATCACCAGATTCTTGCCCATGCACAGCCCTAATTCAATAAACTAAAGAACCTTGTACTCAATGGCTGGAGAAACATATTCATAGTGAATATATTACAGGACTCAACAAGATGCATTTTCAAATTATGTTGTGCAAGTTAGGTCTCCAGAGGAAGCACTGATCTTAATTTTGCAATTTAGTCAACTTGAAAATGAAAGCAAAGAAAAGGAAAGGGCCTACTTTCAGAGCTTAACAACCAGGGTTTGTTATTACCTGTGCGACACTTTGTGTTTCCTTTCTATTTCAACACTAACCACTACCTATCTCTGGGACAACTCCCACATAGCCATCAGTGGCCTGTAATTAGGACTTTAGTTTGATTTAGCACCACTGTGATGATATAGCACACAGTTAGAAAAACACAACTGATGCAACCCAGAGCAACTGTTTAGTCTCTCACTGAATAGACTGAACAGCTGCTTTCACAGTGCAGGAAAACAAGCCATGACACAACTTTGCACATACAATTAGATACTTAAGTACTTCCATACATGTACACAAGTATTTGTCAGTGTTATAGAAGTTGACTCTACAGGTAACATAAGATAACATGCTCTCCTCTGAAATAACATCTATGCTGCATAAACATACTGTTCAAGGTCAATCTGTCCTATTGATTTCCCTTTACGTTTTTATGTCTGCCATAAAAGAAGAGATGTATAAAGGGCAAAGGTTCAAGTCTAAGCTAAACACTGTCATCTCTGATCCCTCAGACGACACCACATCAAGAACCGTCATTCATCTAGAGCTGATAGAACCACATGGATCAGGATTAGGAACCGCCATTCATCTAGACCTGATAGAACCACATGGATTGGGAATAAGAACCGTCATTCATCTAGACCTGACAGAACCACATGGATCAGGATTATTGTGACAAACCTTTGTTAGGCCCTACAATACAGAGTTACATCCACATCTTTCTCTGTGGAACATTGTTTTTAAACATTTCAATAATTTTCTCACACATTTTCTATCACATTGTCCATCTTTGTTCCTAAAGGACTAGATCTTTCCTGGACGCTGCTTTTGTACCAGATCATGATTATAATCACCTGTCACCTGTTTCAAATCACATTGTTATTTCATTTTTTGAACTCATTATTTGTCCTAAATTCTCAAAATTCGAAAATTCGCTCTATTTTACAACAGTGTATCAGGGTCACTTTAAGTATTTTTATACTTACATACTTTTTTTGAATGGGATGAAGGGGTAATATTTTGAGAGAAAAAACTTGTAAATTTCATAATTGTAAATTTATGAGAAAGAAACTTGGATATTCTCAGAAAATAAAGTGATAAATTTATGAGAAAAAAATTCAAATATTCTCAGAGACTATAAAATTAGACATCTGAGAGAGATTAAACTTGTAAACTGTAAAAACAAACCATAACCTTTTCCTGAACCTAAGCAAGTTTTGTTGCCTTTACACGACTTTATCTGTATTTATGCCTAACGTTCCGGCTTCCTTTTTTACTCCTCCTTCCTCGTGAATTTATGACTTTGTAAAAAATCCCTCAAAATATTATCCCCTCCTCCCTCTCAATTTTGTCGCAATTTGCTCACAAGATTATGTGATATTTAAAAGGTGAGTTCTTCATCGATCCAGATGCTGAGGTATTTATACTGTATATATGTATATACATATATATATATATATATATAATTGCTCCATCAATTTTGAATCCTTGTAGAGATATTACATTTTAGCTTCCTCTAGAGGACACAATAAACTGAGTTTTTGTAATTTTACACAACTTTACGATTAATATACAAACGTGAAAGTGAAATGTGAAAGTGTCGTCTGTGTTTTATCCGTTATATAGCTTCTACATCTTTCACCTGTATGTAAACAAACAAGCAGCTGGCAATTTCAAATGATTATAGCCTATGTTTCATCATAACAACATGTTACTGTACGATTACAACATTAATGTGAGGACGTCAGCTGCAGAAGAGTTTACTCTGTGTGTCATCATTACTGTCCAAAGCACAAAGTACAGATGGAGCCACTGTGGAAATCCCAGTTTTATTAGCAGCTTTCAGACAAACACAGCACTGTCACTGGGAGACTTGAAATGAAACCTTTGAACCTTGTCAGCTGTCAAAAACACTGGTGTAATAATTGGCTAGAGCTTTTCTTCCAAATACTGCTCTCAGCTGAAATATTAAAGAAGACTTGTATGTTATGTTAATTTGGGATATAAAGGACTACCATGGTATTACCCAGCACCAGGCGTATTTAGAGGTTGCTCGGTTTGTAGAAAGATGCATTTTGAAGGTCTTGTCATAGCAGGCTAATTACAATGTTCTTGTTGGATTAAATCCTTTTCCCTGGAGCAGTAACAGCTTAAGCAGAAGGTTTTTTTTTCAAAAGGATCAGACTGCCTTTTGTGGTGGGAGGAGAAATGTTTCTCATTTGACCAATCTACTTTCTTACCATGAAGAGGACTGACCTTCAAACGTTATGATTTTAATCATTTTCAGATAAGATCGCTGAGCATGGAGACTTTTTTCCCCCTTTTTTAAAGTCCCTGTGGCTCTATATTAT
This sequence comes from Coranthus polyacanthus, assembly GCA_037367275.1. Classification (NCBI taxonomy): domain Eukaryota; kingdom Metazoa; phylum Chordata; class Actinopteri; order Kurtiformes; family Apogonidae; genus Coranthus; species Coranthus polyacanthus. Next base: position 5,225 of record JAPQRN010021880.1, on the reverse strand, counting down.
CAGCTTCAAAAGCTTACAGTGATGTCTGAAAAAGAAAGAAATGGGATTTATTTTGGAACAAAGCATTTTTGTTGCTGCTTTAATTACGATGAAATAAACAAAGCTAAGACTAAAGCCTTTGATTTCAGCTTTTGTCGTTACACCACAGCCCAAAATACAACCGTCTCTTCCGTCTATGCGTCTAGTTGAACACACAGTCCGCCTGCAGGTTATGAGGACGAAACGTTCAATATTGCAAAGACAATATGACTAGTGATAAATAAATACTCAGCACTCGTGAATCCAATAAATAAATACTTGTCTCTTGAATCTGAAATAATTCCAAATAGCAGGAGAGCTGTTGTGTTTGTCAAACACTTGTGTATGGGTGAACGCATGGCGCTTGTAAACGAAATGATGCTTGTCATTCATCACGATTGAGGCAGCATTTTGCGATGTGTTTATTGGGCATGCTCATATTGTGATGACGATGAAAATAACATTTATCAGTCAGCACAAGCAGCATAGCAGACGGTGATGTGAGGTTTAACTGATTAACATTTAGGCAGAAATCATGCTTAGAGGTGAGGTAATGTTTCACATTCACGTTTCTGGGGACTAATTTTTTTTTTTTTTTTAAATGGCAAAACACTGGCAAAAGGATTTGAATTGTAAAACTGAAAAGGAAGTTTGGACTACTTTGATATCAACGTAGGCTGGTTTACAAACATAGCTCAAGGAATATTTAGACTCTAGAAGATACTGATCAGAACTATTTTACACCTGTCCGTCTTCATAAAATGGGTTTACTACCTAATAATATACGCTGGAAATGTAAAGGGTATGAAGGTTCATGCAATGTGGGCTTGCCCTCTAGTTTTAATGTTCTAGTAATTTAAAGGTAATTAAAAACAATTCAACAGTGGCTCTATATACCTGTACCTGAATCAATCCTGCTGTGTCTGTTGGGAGATAGGAAGGCTGTTAGGGCTTAAGGCAAATGCACATTTGGAAATCCCTGGTAAACGTGATCTATCGGCTGCTCAAATGATCCTTCATCACTAAAAAAGCAAAGTTAGAACTGAATATAAAGAATGGGTTAATATGATGACACAGAATGCATCATTTGAGTTAATGGTGGCTAAATAAAATCCCAAATAAAATCTCCTCATTGGGTCACAACCAAATGTTTGGGAAGGGATGTTTTTAAGTTTTATTTAATTCAATTACGTTTAGTCATGTATATGCTCATTATGTCATTTAATTTTAATGAAGTAGCTGCAAGTAATGGTAATGGTTAATGTTAGTGAAGGGGACAGGACACCACTGACAGGCAAACGTTAATGTTAGGACACAGGTAGGTATAGTGTAGAATAAAAATTGACAGCTATCATATTGTGTACATAAAAATGCAACTGGACAGACACTCTCCCATTTATGTTGTTGAAACTGAAGTAGTTTGATTTATTTGTTTATTTATTGTTTTTTATTCATTTTTTGTTCATTTGATATTCATCATCCTTTTTTTTCATCTTCATCTTTTTTTGTTCAGAGAAGAGATGTACAGCTTTCTTATGATTTGAATTTATTTCCAAAAGGGTGAATTTTTTTTACATATTATACCTTTCACATCTAATTTGAGTGATCATAAAAATATAATCATTCAAACTAGGTGTTCACTAAAACATTAAAAACAAATAAAACAATCTAAAACAAATCTATCAGTCATTCTATTACTAAACTTCAATATATTGTGCTGTTTGCTTTGACACCTCATCCACCTGCCACAGTGTATGAGCTCACCGGCACATTACTGCTTTACAAACCCATGGCTGCTTTTATGAGGTGCGATTGCCTGGCAAAGAAACCCGGGGGGAATTAAATGTTTTTTTCAAAAGGTATAATACACACCAGAATCTACCAATAAAAGAAAGGACAACAAAAGTGTCCATTTTCACTAGAAAGAGCCAAGCGGGTAGAATAGGAAGGAATTGGTCAGAGAGGGAAAAAGGAGCAGGGAGTGTGTGAGTGTGTGTGGGGGGCAGGAGAATAAGTCAGTGCTTTAATATGATGACACCAGGCCTGCCGAGGCCATTATCAGCCTTGTAGACTGCTCTGAACACAGACCGAGAGACAGGGAGGGGAAGCACCCCCCACTTTAATAAAAGGGGCCCTTTGCCATTGCCTGATTAGAAATATCATTTCCTGATGCCCGTCTTTTCCTCCATTAAATTGGTGGAAGCTGGAGCAGGAATAGACTGTATATAATAAGCTGGAGGGAAAGGAGGACTGTAAAATAACTCAAGTGATAGACAGGGAACGGCTGCTGCCATGCAACAGGCACGTATATACAGTACCCACGCACGCGCACACACACACACACACACACACACAGCCGTGCACTTGCTAAACCTGGCGAGGTGCGGGCACTTTAATCTAAATCGTCTGCCTCTGCTTTGATTTGCTTCCATGAGTTTAATCTCCTGCCTCTTCAGCCTGTCCCTCAAAGAAAACACGGGCATAAATAAACCAGCAGCTTTCGGCAGGACACACATACACAGACACACATACACACACAGACTCCAGGTGACCTACATAAAAACCTGATCATTAACTGCAGCATCTTCTTGTATTAGCCTCGACTGAAATCAAAACATTATTCATGTATTCACGGTGCTACGGAGATGACTGACACGTAAAGTAAATTCCACTGTCTATTAGTATCACCGTAATTATCCATGAGGCTAATTATCATGTCATTTCTCACATGTGCATGTTCGCATCACTGCCACAGCAAATAGATAACTATTATTAAATGGTGTGTGTGTGTGTGATTACATTATTACAGTGAAGAGAAATGGCTGTTTTTGGAATCAAACACTCGCTCCTTCCCAGCTGAGTGAGGGAGATGGCCTGATAAGTGGGGAGGTAATAAATAGCCTGATCCTGCCGTGAACAGCATGTAGACAGACACACACACCCCAGACCCACACACACACACACACACACACACACACTTTCCACATAAACTCTCTCCCTCTCTCTTCGGGCCCTGTGGCCAAAAAGGCATCTGCTGCTCATGCTGATGTCATCTGGAGATAATAACCGGGCCCAGCATGGCACCGGGCCACAACCAGCGCCTAAGACCCCCTCCACGCTGCATGGGCTTACCGCGATCTGGCAACCTGCATCTCGGGGGGTGGGGGCATGAGGACCTGGCAACCCACAGCTGGGGGTGGTTGGGATAGTAGGGAGACAAGGGGGTGGGGGAGGGTGTTGAAGTTGTGTATAGCACTGCCGCTGGGCTGGAGTCACCAGTGCTGAACAGTTAACAAGTTACTCTGGAGCGTTCAGCGTCTGGCAGTCTAAAACTAGAGCACATAGACGGTTTTCTCGCCTCTATGAGCCCGCCACCCTCAGTTGGTGTACAGCTGAGGGAGCAGCACCGCCTGCAGTTGAGGGGATATTTTACAAACAACAGGGTCTCTAAACCGCCAGCAAAGCCAACATGTAACCAAAGTGAAATTAAAGGTTACATTGAACAAAATGTGGATCACTGCCTTTTGATCGCAGAAATGTGTGTGTGTGTCGTGTGCTGTGTTGGGGGATGTTAAGCCAACAAAGCAACTGTTCAGACCTGGCATTAACATGTGTCTTCACATGCATCTTGAGAATCTCCCAAAAACACAACACAACCTTGACCTGGCTGGATTTGTAAAGTTTCTTTGCTGATGTAATTCACTGTGTGGCTCAGAGATTAGCACACAGTTTTTATGGTGGGTTGTTTTCTTGCTTCTTGACTGTATGAGGTGATGTGAATCAATCAGTACACCTTAAATTTAAATATGACAACTTTGACCATTCCACTTTGTTATGTTAATGAATTCTGCTGGATTGTAAGAAATGTGTGTATCTACTTTCTCACAGAGGAACAAAAGTGGTGGAAGGTCATTCCGGTGCATTCAGGGAACACTCATTATGCATCTTTGGGGTTTTTTCAAAGTTTTCTGATATCTTTAAAACACTTTAATATGATGCCATTGGTACGCTGACCTGGACTGACGATGTCAGTTGAGTAGACAGTCCTTCAATCCGTCCCAGGTTGCATTCATGTTCACACTGTTAAAAGAATGTGGACATGGACATGGACATGCATCCCAGACCACCTCCAAACGCGCCCTGACCGATCAGATCTCAATGCGTCGTGAGTATGTTCACACCTGCATTAGACCTGTCCATTTGTGATCAGATCAGTCAGGACATATGCTAATGGCAGGTCTGACTATGGCCTTGGACAAGCATTGGCTGTATTTTTCTTTTCGTGGTGCATTGTTGTCACTCATGTCTGTCTCTTTGTGTGTGTAGCCAGCACAGCTTACGTTCATAAGCTATGCTGGCATAAAGATGCACTGATCTTTATGAAACTTGCTAGGTTTATTGACTCAGTGAATATCTATGTGATATAGATGCATCTGTCTTAATAAAAAATATATTTCACCCAATATAACCAGTGGTGGGAATCCAAGAGTAACTCACAATAAGATCCTATCATGATACGCTGCCCATGATAACGGTGTGGTGTCATGATCCGGCAATTATGCAATACTTGATACATTGTAAGACAATCATGATGATGATGATGGTACATCGTGATGTAACTGAAGAAGAAAAAAATTGAAAAAAGCAGGAATTATGGATATACTCACTGCATTATGCAGTTAGTTTCATATGGGGATGTAAGAAAATATCGATACTCTTAAATATCATATTACGTTTTGCGATATTGTATCAATACACAAAAACACATAGATTTTTTTAATTAACATTTTACATACAAAGATTTGCAGCAGACCGTTAATTTTGTGCCGTGTTTAATAGTGTTGTAATCCATCTTGAGCATAGATCTTAAACCAACCTAAGCCAAGACAGGAAGTAGCTATAGCGGCTAATAAGTGCAAACATTCACACACTGTCAGATAGATAGATGGGCAGAAGCAGTCAAATGTCTGTCAGTCCAATTCTTACAGATTCAGACATCAGTAGTGACGCTATTAATCAGATAAGTTTGCTGTTTCTATGATGCTAATGCTAGCGGCAGTATGCCTATGTCCAGTTCTTCAAAATGGTCATAATCTTTCAATTGTATTTTTATGAATAACCTTTACTAATATTACTTTACTTACATTCTGTTGCTTCTTTATGATGCTACCACAGTAATTATGAATATGCTGGTTTGTTCTTTATAC
>JAPQRN010021879.1:0-30877 GCA_037367275.1 Coranthus polyacanthus | reverse complement strand
ATCAACATCTACATGAATGTTAAAGTCACCCATAATGATGACTTTATCTGTACTCAGCACTAATTCAGATAAGAACTCAGGAAATTCAGTTAAAATTTCGGAGTAGGGGGCAGGTGGACGATGCACAATAACAAATAAAACTGTTTTTTCTGATTTCCACTTCGAGTGGGTGAGACTCAGAGTAAGACTTTTAAATGAGTTGTGTCCTTGTTTAGATTTTGGGTTGATACATAGGTCAATGAAAACACTGAAAATATTTTCTTTGAATTTTTTCAGTTAAAGGTTCAAATGAATGAACAAATCACATTTTTGTTTCTATTGCGTTTTAGAAAATGTTCCAACTTTTGGCACCCCATTCTGGCTCTCCATTTCCTGAATGGGGTGCCAGTGTTGAGTATTTAATGCAGCTTGTTTCATGCTGCCATTTCTATTTCCGAGGTTTCCTTTGTGGATGGTTCAGAAGCTGCTCTCTGATTCAATAATTATATGGAGACATCACAGACCTGCTTCTTAAAATCCTCCACAAAGATGAGAAATAACTGTGACACTACAATTATTTTAAACACATTTCTCCCCATTGTCTCTGTTTTTAGAAGAATTCTCTGAAAAAGAAAATAATCAAATGCAGCCTCATTACTGCTACAGGTGTGGATTTAGACAGTTTGATCAATATTTCCATTAAGCAGTGGATGAATGTTAAATGCAGTGTATCATACACTCACTGGGTTATTCAGTGAATTAGTTAGAGCTTCTATATTCTAGTGCGCTGCATTTACTGTTTCACAGCTCGGAGACAGGATGACCTCAAAGAGTTTTAGCAGAAAAAAGTGAACATGAAAATGAAAAAAGGCTAAGAGCAAAGACGGGAATCTCAGAGTCTTATATATAAATCATGAGTGCATAGTTTGCAGTTTGCAGAGTCTGTGGGCAGTAACAAAATCCATCTGCAGCTTCCCCCACACAGGAATAAAATAATCTGACTGCAGCCCAAATAAAGAAGCTCAGAGGCTTTTTACTGGGTCACTTACCAATATTATTTCACTCTGGGAAAAAAACCCCAAAGTGATCCCTATTCAGAGTATGTCATGTTTTTGTGGCCATTTGTTAGAGGAGAGAGTTACTTTATGTTAAACTACTGCTCATATTCAGTATGTACATTACATATGACAGAGCTCTTAAAATGCTGTTCATCAGAAAATGACAACACCCCAAACTGTAATTTCAGTTCATAACATATTGTTTTCTGCTCTGAAGAAAGGTCAGAAAAATTACTTGAATTAAATATGGACAAATGCCTGATGATATTTTTTAAAAAGTCATCATTTAGCATGTGTGTGTTTCCACTATAAACTGACAGCTCCTGGTGATTCATTATTCATGACAGTTTGCATTTTAAACAGCTCCTATTTCAGCTCATGCAACTTTTCCTAATGATGATGCCATGACACTGCTCATCATGAGAAAATCATTCTGTCTGAGTCTGAACTCCATACACTCTCATTGGGATCTCTCACTATATGTTTGATTTCCAAGAGGCTAAAGTTATCAACAGGCTCCAACCAAAAAGGCTCTGGGTGGAATGGAAGGTGAAGGCCTGCGCCTCCTGCTGTGCCTTATGGGACCGATTTTGGGGAAAAAATATGAATGGAGGTCAGTGGAGAGGGACAGACTTTTTTGATTCCATTTGAATTGTGCCATCAGCTACACATATGATGTTTGTTAATTTAAAATATAATATTACAAGTCAAGAAAGTCACAGTTTGTGGTAAAGACAGTAAAGTAACATCTAGTTTAGTATGAAACGTCTCAGTAAACTGCATCTCTCGTCTCATGTGAAACGCGTCACCAAAAGGACTGTTACCTCAACACATTTCACCTCAATCTTCGAGAACCTTGTTCATGTTCTTCAAGAACCAAGAATGAGGTGAAAAAGTATTAAAAGAGGTGAAAATTACTCCAGTCTGGTCATGTGACATCTTCAGTGACTGAACAGATTGTGGAGAGAAAGTTACGATGACAACAAACTGTGACTTTCTTGACTTGTAAAATTATCTATTAACTTAACAAACATCATATGTGTAAATGGTGACAAAATTCAAATGGTATACAAAAAGGATTTATCTCTCAGCATTGACTGTAATACATGTTTTCCAAAATAAGGTCCCATGGGACATGACTGGAATGGGTGGGACTTCACCTCTCTATCGGACAGCCCTACAACCAATCACAGCAATGACACAGAACATTGATCCAGCTGGTAAATTAAACTCACCAAAAATATGGGAATGCATTTTACTGATCAATGAAAGCTTTAAGTACAGTTGGTTATACTTTTTTGTAAAATACAGTGACTGAACCAGACTGAGAATGTTTTCAAACCAATCACATTTGGCTTCAATAGGGAGATTTGTTACTGTGAATCACAAAACCCATTGTCACGAGTTTCTTGATGCTGCTCTCCCTGCCCAGGTTTCCATGTCTGCTCATGGAAGAGCAAGAAGGTGTGCACTTCCTGCTTAGGCTTTTCACGTATGCACATGGAAGGGCAGGGAGCTCCCAGAACAGAGCCATAAGTTATGTATATCACCAATTTTACATAACTTATGCAGATGAATACTTAATTTTTGAAGAGTGGTTGTGACTGAATTATATTTTTGAGAATATAAAATCATAACACAGCTGTATATGATGAGAACAGCCCTGAATGGTTCTACTGCGACTGCAGCTGAAACAATTACCTAACAATCAGACACTCCACAAGCTCCGCTTGTGTGGAAATAAGAGAGATGGTCGGTTCAGAACATAAGGGTCATACATTACATCAGGGGCTGAAAACAGAACATATTATTGTGACTCAACTACAGGAAAATGAAAACTCCTCTTGTACTGGATCAGCGCAGCCTGCTACAGAATGGTTTATGCTGTATTCAGGGGCTCCTCCTGAAGCAGGGCCTGTAGACTTCCTACATGAAGAAAAGCCAATGCTGGACTTGAGGAATCTCAGGTGGCAGCTGCACATCATATTAAACCATATCGGACTTGCCCCATATCAGATAATGATTGGTCCGACCTGTGGAAATGAGTTTGAATGTGAGCAGATCCAGACTGATCTGCCAGAGTCTGGCTCCAAGGCTACATTTAGACATGAGGTTTGAGACTGTGGTCTGAACAAAGCAACAAAAATAGGTTGTTTGTGCAGCAGCATATTATGACTCAGTTATGTTTTATTTTCCAGTTACTGTTTCATAACCGTAACTGTGTGTTTTATTGTAAAAAAAGACCCACTGACTTTATGTGAAATGTGACCTGTTGTTATAGTACAATAATACAAATATTCATTGTTTGTTTTCTTCTTGTCTTTCAGTTTGGGTTTTGATTTCAGTTTAGTTTCACTCAGTTGTACAAGAGTTTTTCTTTAATCTTAGTGTTAATTTGAGTTGTTCAAGTATGATAAGGAAAACCATGATTTATAGAAGTTGAAATACGTTGGATGAAAGAATCCACACCATCAGATATGATTCACAAAACCATTGTTCATTGAAGGTCCCATATTGTCCAAGACCTTTTATTCCTACCACCATCAAGCAAATATTTGTTTTACTTCTTTTTGCATTGATCAGTGGAGGTTTTTTTATTTTTTTTTTTTTCTATAAATTTTTTCTCAATGCTACTTCAGTAACCCTTTTTTGTTTTGATTTTTGTTGTGGTTCGGTGCTATAAAATTGAAGTGCATTGAACATGAGGTGAGCACTGCCTTCTCTTTCTGTGGCTACTTTAATGAATGTGACTTGAATGTTTGGATATAGGTATAAATGATGAATATATAGGTTAAGAGCAACAGTAATGTCCTCTTAACAAAAGTGGACCAGAAGAAACTATAGCATCAGCTAACCTTACATAATAAGCAGACGAGCTGTCGGACAGATCAGACATGACAGAAGATCACTAACCTGGGAACTAGTCTGATCTGCAATGAAACATTACTGTCTTCAGACAAAACGAAATGGTACTTTACTGTCTTTACACTAAACTAAATGGTAGTTTACAGTGCTGTCTTTGCAAAAAACTGTAAATTTCTTAACTTGTAAAATATTTTAAAGTGACAAACATCATATGTGTGATTGATGGCATGATTCAAACAGGATCAAAACATTATTATATTTATATGTTATCCAGTGGGCACAGTGGAAGGACATCACCTCTCTATATGGTTAGATTTGTGATTTGAGATGTTTGAGCAGCAAATGTCCCCTAACTGGGTGAAGTGTTGATTTCTTCATTCCGTCCACAAAGTGTTGTTAGCAGGTGCAAATTATTAAAGCCTTAAAAGTGTTAAAGTGTTAAAGTTTTATAAAGTATGGACACATCATCTCACCAAAACCAACAGCTCAGTAGGGAGGTGTTAGGACATTTTTGGGATGAACTGCAGATAAAATACACAGGACAGAGAGAGTTTCTTGAGTCCTTGCAGCATGCTTGTTAGAATATTTAGCTCCATCTCTGCTTTGGATGGATCTCAGGTAACACCTGGATGTCTAATGAAGATGCCGTCTCCTCCTCTTCCTCCCACACTCGGTTGTTGTTGTGGCTGATTTCAGATGCCAAAACTTCGAAAAGCCCCAACTTTTAAGTGGGTCTCCAAAAGATAGGAGACGGGCAGGAGCAGGATTTTAAGAAGTGGCCGCCCTGCACTTTAGAGTCCAATTCTAAAGCTATGAATCTCAAACAGGCTGAGGGAAATGTGACTCCACACACACATGTCAGAATCACAGCTTCACTAAGTGTTTCTGCTCTTACAGTCACAGCTCAATAAGCAGCCACTCTCCTCCAGGACGTCTCTGCTCAGCCCCTCATTGGGTCTCAATCTGTTTGCACCAATCACCTGTCACATGCTGAGGCTTGCTTTAACTCTAATGTGATGCTCCTGCTGCTTCACATTCAGGCTGCTCTTTACAGACACCTGTTATTTCAGGTTCAGGAATCAACCCTAACCTCAACTGTGTAGTTAAAGGCCTGTTTAAACCTGAAAACAATTTCATAAAGATAGAATACCATGTAGAACTGGAACATCATACAGTGGACAAATGGTTTAATGTAATATTTATTATTTATTATATAGTAGAGAACATTCTGTAAATATAAATACACTCTATATACTATACCACAAACCCCATTTCCAGAAAACAGGACATTTTCTAAAATACAATAGAAACTAAAATCTGGGGTGTTAATTCATTCAAGCCTTTATTTATTTTTCGGGAATATAAACATATTGCATAGCCAAAATAAAACAGTTATTTTTTTAGTTACTTTTTAAAAATGTTTTCAGCAGTATGTTGTGTCCTCATATGTAGTTTGCGGTTTGATTGGACATTCTGTTGTTCATCTGTCCTGTTTTTATGGATTTACTTCTTTTATTAAAATGTATTAATGTAATTTTGTATGTAGACAAGTGAACAGTAATGGTAAAGTTAACGGTAGCAGTTGAAGATCCAGTCACGCTTCTTTAAGTGCAAATTGAGATGTGCATGAAAACAGGTGGGTGGAAACACACTCAGTGACTTATAAACCTGAGTGAATCATTGCTCCTGGGAGAAAACAGAAGGACAAGTGTAACACCTCACAACAACAACTTGACAACTGTCTCAGTTCTCAATTTCTGCAAAGGGCCGAAGCAGAGAACAATTTCTAATTGTCACAGTGACTTTACAGATTATAGATGGACTTGCTGAATGAACTCCTGAGTGTTTTGGTGTTCTGCTCAGCTTCTCGTTAACAGACTGTTCATATGTAAATATTCAGAGGGGAGACAGTCAGGATCTGTTTTATAAGAGCCCTGAGATGTGGAGAGGAACAGGAACACTCAGAGTATTGATCCACAGTGAATTTAAAGCTGAAGAATGAGGACACACTGCAGCTCTATTTCTGTCTGTGTACGTCCTGTTCAGCTCAGATTATTCCACACAGTTTTAGCTCCTCTCCTAAATTATCTGTTTGTAGCAGCAAGTTTGGGGTTGATTCAGGCCAGTGAGAAAAAAGACACTTTGAAAATGATGAAGCTTCTTTAAAGTGTTAAAAGTACAACTGGTAGCTCAGCATAAAGACTGTAGAGCATAGCAATAAAAGAAGTGGATTCATTGGTTTGGGAATGATGTTTTGAAGCCTCAAGTTTGGCATTTTGACCGCTGCCATCATGGTGTTTTGGAAACAGAAGTATCCATATTTGGATAAGAGAAAAGAAAGAAAGATAGGAAGAAAGAAAATATATCATTTACTGTCTGATTAGGTAGTATTTCTGCATTACAGCTGTATTGACAAAAATCCAACATAATAAAAATAAAAATTGCAATACAATCCTGTAGCCATACAGTACTGGTCAGGTGCTGGAAGACAACAGTGTCTCATTAAAAAAGAAATACAGTGAAAAAATAACTATAGTGTGATTGCTAATCCTAACCCTAACTTTTTAAAATATTTCACTTTTTTCAAAACATTTTTCCTATTAAAATGAATGTTAACCTCCTTCAAACTCTGCTCCTCCAATTTAAGCTTCAACTACTTCATACTTTAACCTTTCAGCTTCACACTTTAAACAAATCACAAGACTTTCAGCTATTATACTATTAGTCAGGTTTTTGATATCTTTATTCAACACACTTTTAGCTCTCACCAATCACTCGCAATCTCTTCAGAGATAGCAAATTTTCATCCACATTTAAATATTGTCTTAGCAGATGAGAATCCAGCTTTCACACCTACCTTGTTTGATCCACACTTTCAGATTTTTCAGTTTGACATGAGCCAAATGTTCAGGTGTGAAACCTCCCCCAGATCACATAGACCAAACAGCTGGTCTTTGCTCTGATCACAAGGGGTGGTCTTGGACCAGATCAAACTGAACCATGGTTTGTTCACGTGCAGTGTGAAAACACTTTTTGGATAGTTTGAACTTTTGGACCAATTGCGGTAAGTTACACAAGGAAGCAAGAAAACCAAATGAAAGATAGAAAAATTCAAAACTGAGGCAAATTAACAACAATTAACAGATGCAGCCATGTAGATGATGACAATGGGATGTATTAATCTGATCCAAAACTACAGTGTGAAAGAAAAACTAACTGAAGAAAATACAATGTAAAAAAAGAGGAACCTTGCTTCAGACCTTGGTTCAGACTTTCAGGTGTGAAAACGCCCTTATAATCAGCTGTTGAGCTGTTTCAAATTCCCCTCTACTGTATGACCTTAACATTGTGTAACTTACAACTTCCAGGCCCACACACAGAAAGGGCCACACCTTGGACCTTGGACCACTATTCTCACTAGGCTTAGACATTTCTAATGTGTGCATTGAGGAAACTATTGTGAGTGATCACTACTGCATACTGTTCAATATTAAGTTTTCCCTGGAACCCCCGCCGGTGAAAATAAAGACACAAAGATGAATTGTCAATCAAGATACTATTGACAGGTTTTCTGCTTTATTTGACTCTTGTTCAGTAGTGATAAGTGATGATGCTGATGGACTAGATTAGATTAGATTTGACTTTATTAATCCCACGGTGGGGACATTTCCTTGTTACAGCCGACCCAAAAATTTCACACACAGTTTTTATACAGAAGAATAAAGATAAAAAAATAAATAATAAACAATCTAATAGAAAACGGAATTTAACAATATACAGTATACAAACCTTGTGCAAATTCTTTAACAATATACAATATACAAACCTAGTGCAAATTATATGAAAGAATGTGCAGAAAAAGAAAGGCACTGTAGCTATTTAAGTACTGATAAAGTTGCACCTGTCAAAAATAACATCACCTCTCAAAAAAGGTCTTGCCCTTGGATGAATGAACACATTATGATTTTAAGAAGTCCTGTTTGACACAATCAGCTCCTTTGTCTGCCCGGCTCTCCCCCAAATTCCAGTATTTTCTAAGGCTGATAGTAATGCCTTTCTGAATTTCTTTGTAAATAAGATTTGAGATGTCAGAGTGAACATTTGTCCTTTAAATCTGCATCACTCTGCCTCGGGTCCTCTTCCTTCTCATATGTGGTCAACATTCACGCCTGTGACACTGAAAGATGTGACTGCCCTGTTTAGTAAAATTAAAGTCTCTTCCTATCCTAATGATGTTCTTCCCACAGCATTGCTTAAAAAAGTCTATGGTATTATTGGACCAAGTGTTTTAGAGATCTTTAATACATCACTTCTGATGTGTGTGGTTCCCAGCACTTTTAAAACGGCAGTTGCTGAACCAATCCTTAAAAAAGCCTAGCCTTGATCCATCAATCCTGAAGAACTACAGGCCAATGTCAAAATTACCGCTTCTGTCAAAGTTTAAAAAAAAAAAAGTAGCACAGGAGCTCACTTCCCATTTAGAGAGTCATCAAATTTTAGACAAAGTTCAGTCAGGTTTTCGGAAAATGCACTCAACTGAAACAGCTTTACTTAGGGTCTCAAATGACATTATAATGGCAGCTGACTCTGCGCAATATTCAATTGTACTTTTATTAAATTTCTCAGTGGCATTTGACACTGTCGATCATAAGATCCTGATTAATAGACTTAGAGATGTGGCTGGCCTTTCAGGAGTGGTTTTAAAATGGTTCTCCTCTTACCTCTGTGATAGTAGTTTTAGTGTTTTTATCAATCAGTTTCTGTCTGGATCGACACAGCTTTCCTGTGGGGTACCTCAGAGGTCTGTTTTGGACCCTACACTCTTTCTTTTATATCTGAGATAGATCTTAAGACAGATAATTAGCAAGTACAAAGACGTGTCCTACCACCTCTACGCTGACGATATCCAGCTCTACTGCTCTTTTAAGCCCTCTTAGTTCCACAAACTATCTTCCTTAACTAACTGCTTGTCTGACATCAACCAGTGCTAAATGATAACTTTTTACAACTGAACTCTGAGAAAACAGAAACTCTTATTGTTGCCCCTGATAGTGTCATTCCCCTTATCAAACAGCACATAGGTTATGTACAAAACCTGGGTGTTATTTTTGACTTCATGATGTCCTTGGAGTGTCATTCTAAACAACTGGTAAAAAATGCTTACTGCAGTAGCACCTAATCTGTGGAATGCACTTCCTCTTTCCCTCTGCTGCCTACACACTGTCGACGTTTTTAAAAAACAGTTGAAGACTTTTCTTTTTAACCAGGCTTTTTAGTTGGTATGGGTATTTTATGGTTTTACTGTTTTGTGTCTGTGTTTTCTTGTTGTTTTTAAACCTCTATTTTAATTTATCCTGTCTGTATTTTATCTATTTTTACTTGTGAAGTACTTTGTGTGATTCCATATTTGTGAAAGGTGCTATACAAATAAAATTGACTTACTTACAAAGTTCGAGGTCCTATATTTCATTGTGTCTCTGTGTTCTGTGTAACAACAGTTAGACTGAACCTTGAAGAGGACTTTACAGTCGATGTTTTTCACACTGTGCTCCATTCTGGAGCTGCCACTGATCTGAGCTCTGCAACTGTCAAACTTCATAGAGTGTTGTCTTATGTGGTTTTTCATTTGGCTGAATGTGGTACGTCCTCAGACACAGTGTATATTAGTGCTGCAGCTCTTCCTCCTCTTCTTTTTGTCAGTGTGAGCAGTTTGAGGACTGAGGAGAAACTTTGATGTTCACTGATGCGCTCCACTTCAACGTCTGCAGCTGCAGGATTAACAGAGGAAGGAGATTACAGTAATTGGGGACTGTAGAGGTGGAACAAAAGGCTCTGCGTTCTGTCAGAGAGGTGGAGGTGTAACAGTGAAATGGACATATGATGAGTTAAAGAGGAGGGCTTTAAAGGAAAAGTCCGCAATAAAATAATAAGGCATACTTAACCCAGGAGAACAGACAAATTTTGTTCTGATTTTGTTCTGGTTCATGGAAGTTGGTTGTTTTATTATTTGTCTATGACATTTTCTGCTGTGACAAGATCATTATCAACTGAGAATCAACTAAGAAATAATTTTAATAATAGCATGTAAATATGAGGGTGGACATTTTTAAAACAGTGAAATAAAGCAGAAGCAGATTTTGATCTTTTTGCTGCTTTGTGCATTTGCTAGAAATGTTTAGGAGACATTTAATTTCAAACTGAGAGTACATAGAGTGAGGAGCACTGTTTTTCTGAGAACAGAAAAAAACAATTTCAAAACTACTCTCAATTGCACAGATTTATCTTCTCAAGCACATAAATTGCACCAAAATGTAGCCACAAACCTTCTGTCTCACAACAAACAACTAAGTTTGGATTATGGTTTAGTATCTGAGACTTAAACCTTAAAGGTTCATTATGTGATATTTAGTAGTATCTAATGGTTAAGTTGCAGATTTCTCCCTTCCCCACGGTGGACACTAAAAACATGAAAGACCCTCATTAGAGTCAGTGTTTGGTTTAACACCTCCTCAAACCTAAATGTCAGAATGCATTGATGACCAATGACATATGTGCACGAAATTTACTTACACAAATTATCAGGGTTACAAAATACTACATAATTATTGCATTTAGGCTGTGACAATGTCAAGGAAATGTTTGATTTAGACAAAAAAACTACTTGGTGAGTGTTAGAAAAAGGGTCAGGGATAAAGGATAAAATAAAGGTACATGATGAACTTTAAATAAATGAACACATAATTTACCTTCAGTGACAAATGAGGCATGATCACTACTGTCCTGTGTTTAAGTCCACACAGTTTGTTATTCCTCCATATCCATCCACACCCTCTTCTTTCCAAGATTTGTCCATATTTAACAACAACAACCCCTTTGTTTACATTCACTTATCCATACGACCAGGAGAAGTCAGCAAGTGACTGCAAGAGGTACGTCAACACTGGCCATTTTAAGATTAGATTTGGATTTTTTAAAAAGAAGAAAAAAAATACAAACAGGCACAAATATCATACAGGTTGTAAATCATTAAAATCTATAGGGAAATATTATTTGTGAGAACATTGTGTCACGGCCCTGGTCCGTGATTGTCTGGGTGTTTGGGGGTGGTCTGCTCCTCCCTTTGCCTTTCGTTTCAGGTGTTCGCCTCCTCCTCTCCTCTGGTCTGCGTTGCGGCTCCGCCTGGTAATCAAAGCACGCATTATATAAGCTGGGTTGCATGCAGGTGTCCGGTCGCTTCTCTTCCCTCGTGCTCCTCTGCGTGCGGGTCCGGACTCGTCCTGCTGCCGGCTGTCCGCCACGTGGTTCATCTTGCCATGCACTTTTCAGTTCCATTACTTTTGTTAGCCTTGGTATTGTTTCATTATGTTGTTTAAACATTCCTATTTTGTAAATAAACTTTCCTTTTGTGCACGTTAACCTGACCTGCGTCTCCCTATTTGTTGCGGCCCAGAGCCAGTCGTAACAATTGTTTCCCAGAAGCCCTTCAAAGGGTGACCAGTATTGTTTTTCTGGTGAAGTCAAGCTCACCAGAAAACCAGTTTGTTTTGGCCATTCTGGTCGTTTTAGTTCAGGATATTAACTCTGGTCCACACTCAGACATAGTAGGAGACAGTAGTGAACGTTGATATGAAATGTCACCTGATAGGAAACAGAAAAAAGAAGAAGTCTGTTCTGTTCTACTATAGAAAAATGGTAGACTGTGGAGGAGACCTGCTCCTCTTTAGATATAAACCACTTATTCTCAGGGAACAAAAACACAATGATTCTTATTTTCAGCTGATTATGCACTGATAAAAATATAATTATGACTATTATATTCCATTCAGATCCTAAATCTGACAATCGTCTTTCATGTTTACAATGTGGAAACATGCTACATATTCTCATCAGCTTCTCAATCTCTAACTAAAATACCAAAAACACAGCTAAAGCATTTACTTTTTATAAAACAAAATATGAAGTGAATGTTAGCAGTGGTTGGTGTCTGTGAAAAAGGCAGTGATGATTCAAATAAAGTGTTTTTTTGTAGATGTTGACTGGTTCTTCATTGTGGTCAGTGCAGATGGACCAGGTATTATTGTGTCTCTGAAGCAGAAGGTTCGCAGTTCAACTTCACTGATGAATAAGTGTTAGCTGATGTGAGAAAACTCACAATGATGCACTGATCTGTGTGAAAGAGAATAAAAAAGTCCAACTGACTGAACTCCAGGATGTGATTTTAGGAGGAATGCTCCTTTAATGTAAAACTGATGAATACAGCTCCGTGAGTTCAGTGGCTCTTTTCTCATGAACGTCACAAGAAAAGCAGTTGCAGTAACTGTAGTGAAGTGTGAAATTAGTCTCTTTGTAGAATCCCTATGTTGAGCATCATTGTATTGAGTGGGTTTTCGATCAGTAAATACTGCACTGGAGGCCGAGTCACAGATCAGTGAGCCTTTTACCTACAAAGTTAATTTAACACATGCGTCACTGTCCAATCAATCTAATTATGTGGTAAATAAAATGGATTCATGTTTTATTTTCACTCACTGAAGTCAGTGTTCAGCAGCTCAGATGGTTTATATATATTTATATAAGATAATTTTATCAGTTTACAAACCTGCTACTGAAAAACTGCCCAGCACTTTTTAAATAAAGTTTAAAACAACTTATTTCACACACAACTTTAACTCAAACCCTTTTACTGTATTAAAGAGTAATTTCACTAAATCCTGAACATTTGTTTTTGCTTATTTCCCTGAGGTTTGACTCGCTAACCCTATACCCTAGCCCCTAACCCTAGTTGGGTCTAGAGCTGGAGATATGGTTAACAAATTAAATATACTTTTTTCAGTGTTGTGGACAATTTTTGTGCAGTTGTATTCCCTGTAGATAGCAGTTTTGTGTGACTTGTTGGTAATTCTGTTTTTTATTGTTAATTAACTGGATTAATTTGGATTGAGATTTGCTTCCATTTGTGGTCTTAGAGTGCCCTCTAGTGATTTGAAAGTGCAATAAACTGTTAACGTTCTGTTGAACTAATTTAATGTTATTTGTATGCTTTCAGAAATCAGACACTGATGAAGAAATAAAACTCCCGAATGGACTTTCCATGTACAGTATCTTTTCATCTTTGACTGGATGCCCGTGGTGGTTGTCAATCTGAATCACATAAACCGTAAGAACATTCTATCTACATGAACTTATGACAAAAGATGATTCAAAAATAGTTTTTCTAAAAGTATATGTCGTATGTGCAGTACCGAAAAACAGCAATAACAGCTTTTATGAGGCTGTCTATGTGTATTATTTGTTATGTTATTTGTTAAGAATTTTTGTTGAGCAAGAAAGGGCTCTAGAGGAAGCACTGATCTTGATTTTGTGAAACACTAACATCACAAATTAGTGATGTTCATTTCCATCACTGAGGCTCATACCACACACAAATCGATGCCCTGCCAATAATCTGATTGCCTTGTATCAATTCTGTGCAGAAACAGAACCGAGTTCTTTGAACCCAAGCTTATCTCAGATTGACTGAAAGACAGTGGAAACGTGTGCTGTTGTCAGACAAGACAAGATGAGACAAAAATGGACGCCAGGTTCTACGAGTCAAAGATGAAAAACACCAGACTATTGTTAGTTAGAGAAAGGTGCACAAGCAGCATCTGTGATGGTATGGGGTTGCATCAGTATCTGTGATGATACAGGAATGCATTGATATCTGTGATCGTATGGCGCTGTATTGGTGTTCTTTTAGATACTGAGATTTTAATCATGCAGACCTTAAGCCTGTCCTATCCAAACTACAACAGCATGTTGATTTCCCAACAAGAAGAGGGAATAACATCTTTCACCTGCTACACAACTCAAAAAGGAGCATACAAGGCTTCACCCCTCCCCCACATCGGACTCTCTGACCAGATCACTGTAATGTTAAAACCAGCATTTCAGGCCGAGAGTGAAAGTCCCCAAACTGGGTCTGAAGCAGGTTCAGGTGTGGCCAGAGGGGACCTCCTTAGACACAGACACACTGGGAGATGTTTAAGCAGGCAGCCACATACAACAACAACCTCACAGACATTGAGGATTACACAGACACTTCTTATATCAGAAAGTGCATTGATAATGCGACCCATACAAAAACCATCATCATCTGAGTGATCCAGGAGCCAAGGCTGACAAGGGAGGTCCACCAGTTGCTGAGGGCCAGGAATGCTGCCTTCAGAGCTGGGGATGAAACTGGCCTGAGAGCAGCGAGAGCCAACCTGTACCATAGCATCAGGAAAGCAAAACAAGACTATACAAAGAAGCTAACCTGCTATTTCAAAGACAGCAGAGACACACATAGCCTGTGGCAGAGCATCCAGACCATCAGGGACTACAAACCTGCGCCACAGATCTGCGTCAACAACATCTCTCTGCTCAACAACCTCAACAGTTTCTTTGCACGGTTTGAAGCACAAAACAACACATGCCCACAGATGACTCCACCCCCTCCCCACAACCAGGCTCTGTGCCTGTCTGCATCCAGCATGAAGAGACACTCTACACTATAAACACCTGTAAGGCTACAGGTCCAGACATGATTCCTGGTTGTGTGCTGAAAGACTGTGCAGAGGAGCTTAAGGATATCTTCATGGATATCTTTAACACTTCTCTGAAACAGACTGTTGTTGCTTCAAGCCCACCACCATCATACCCATGTCAAAGAAGTCCATTCCACCCTGCTTTAATGACTATCACCCTGTGGCACTGACACCCTGTGGCCCAGATGCAAGTGTGTAGGGTTCAGAGTCAAACAGAAAAGCCACTGTAAAGGCTGCAGTTCAAACTTACAAAAACAAAAAAGACACAAACTTTAATCACAGCTTGAAGCAGAAATGTTGTACAAACCATGCGCGAATGATAAGAAAAAATGTCTTTTTCTGTGGAGAAGAATGAGCAACATAACAGTTTAATAAAAGTATATTGCTGAGAGCTTTTCAATATTAAAATGACTTCCCAGTTTGGAGGATTACTCATTTACAGTTCAAACAAAAAGCCACTTGAGGAGATGAAGGTTTTAATCAGACTGTAATGTACACGGACTATAATGTGCACTGAGTTTCTGAATGTGGAACCCAGCAGTGAGTGTCAGGTAACAGAGAAGCAATGGATGTTAAAATGCAGAATGGAGCATCAATAATGGAGCATAATGTCAAATGAAACATTTGCACATTAACCTCAACTGCACAGCTGTGTCAATCAACTACAGCGCTGCTTCAATAATAACTTAAAGATCAAATCATGTTCCTTTTCTTCGAGATCCCCCGCTGAGCCTCTTCTTTATTAATGAAAGACCGGACACAAAAAGATGTCTCATTATTTTTCTATGAATATCGACAGAGAAAATGAAATCTTGTACTGAACCTTTGAACCTCACCTTCTGCTGAAGGAAGGAAATCAGCATTATCAGGGCTTCATTCACAGCTTAGAGAGGAAGAGGAGATACAGAAGAAGGAGGAAGTGCCAGAAAACACTTGAAGGTGGAAGAGGGAAGAGGAGGGATAAAAGCAAACAAAAACAAACAATCAAACAGTCAGAACCAAGGCAGTTAATGAGACAATAATAAATAAATCAATTTGACCATAAGTAGGCCTGTAAAAATTTTAATCAGAAGTAAAACATTTACAGGTATCATTAAAAATATAGGCACTTAAAAGCTGAGACTGAGAAAAATGGATGAGGTTTTAGTGATTTTTTGTAACAGATTCCAGTCATGAGCTGCAGCAGACTGGACAGACAACAGACCAAAGGATGAGTTGGAGTTAAGGGCATATACTCTGATGTAAAGAGAAGTCCATGTATTTTACTTTGCTGCAGATACTGGTTGGAATAACTGACTTAAATAGGGGCTGAATGTCCTAAAAGAGTTTTAGAAATTAGTGTGAACCAATGGATATTATGGCGAATTTGCAACAAGAAAAATGTCATCAGAAAAATCCACACACCAGGGTAGCTCCCATAAAGTGGTTACATTTAGTAAATGTTAAATGTGATGTTTCGAGCACAGTTGCTGTTCTTCAGACTATTTAAATGTATGTACAGAGAGAGAAGAATTTGCAACAAGGGCCATTTGGCCGGACGGTAGACAAGACAATGGTGTGTTTTGAACGTGGCGTTTGTAACTAGTCAAAGTTTATTAAGTGCTCCTTTGCAAGCCAGTCTATAGATTGTATCCCCATAATCAAATAAGGGAAGAATGGTCATTTCAGCAATCATGCATTTCACAGCAGATGTAAAAGAAAAACAATTTCTATACAGAAAACTGAGTTTTCACTGAGTGTGGTGACATGGTGAGAGAAAGACAAAGCACTATCTATCAGATTCTTAAGTATTTATAGACTGTAACCTGCTCTAGGATGAGTCCATTTCTAGTGGTGATGTCCAAGTTGAGAGGGGACATGGTGTCCTTAAGACCAAACCACATGACTTTAGTTTTAACATTATTTAAAGATAAACTGAGGTTAGTAAAAGCATATTGTATTTAAAAAAGAAAAACAATGTTGAAGAGACTTTATCACAGCATTAGGAGATGAACCAGTGGTATATATGATTATATCATCAGCATATAAGTACATTTGTAAGTTAGTAACAACATGCGGAATGTCATTGATAAAAATGGAGAAGAGTGGGGCCAAGTATTGAGCCTTAGGGGACGCCTAATGACACATGGAGGAGTTGAGAGGGATGGGGATCTAATTTTACATGCTGCACCCTGTTAGATAATTACACAACCAAGCTAATGCATAACAGAAAATCCAATACTGTCCAGTCTATGTAATAACATGGAATGTTGTGTGATGTTATGTTATTTAGAACTTTTAAACCAGTAGTGACACAACCCTAAACTAAACAAAAGCCGGATTGAGCATTGGACAAAATATTATGCTCCTCAAGCTAGTTAATCAGTACTTGTTGACAAGTTTCTCCAAAATTTTAGATAGACAAGGTAAAATGGATATTGGTCTATAGCAGTTTAAATCAGAACAGTGTGAAGTATGAAGCAAATCAGTGATGGTCAGTCAGGAACATTTTCTGAAATCTGGTGATTTGAGGTGGAATTGCCCAACCATGATTTAGAAACTACTACAATCTCTGGTTTTCAGCTTTCAAAATAGTATTGGACAGGATTGTTAACAGGGCCAGGATGAACATGAATATTACCAGAAATCATTAGCAATAATAAGATGAGAGTGTGACAAAGAGTAGAGAGAAATCTGAAATGTTGTTTTAAGGATGTAAATGTATAGACATATGGTAATACTATCATCTTGCAAAACTGTTTCATGATATTGTTTACAATATAAAAAAACACCTGAAAAAGTGTGCATTTAATGCAACATCTAGAATCCTGGTCACCACTAAGCACTCAAAGTCTATGTCATACTGACAGGCACTATCAGTTTCAAAGCTGGGTAAGAGGGGAGGTTTACAGTGGACATTATTGAACTTAGTTAATGTTAAAATGAGAACAAGAAAGGATAGTCCCAAGTAAGGCAATTTAGAGAAAGCCATAATTGATTATATAGCAGCGCAATAGTGGCAACAGGGTCCATCAGAAGCACAGAGTAGCAAAATGTAGCTGCTACTCACCAATCAAATTGTTTCAATACAAAGGCCTCTTCTAACCCACTACAGACCACATCTCCCACTGGAAATGTCCTTCTCCATCAGGTTTAATTAGTTTTTTTTAACTCTTTATTTAGTTTTGTTCATAAGCATATAATAGAAACAACAGGAACAGAAAAGGGGGTCATAGATGTTCTCATTCACTTGGGTGAGCATGGTCTTTGTCTTTGAATAATGTCCATTTCCTCCAGTTATCTTCCAAGTCACCTGATTTGATTCGCAGATGAAAAGTAATTCTCTCCATTGTGTAGATCTCTTCCATAATGTCCATCCAGTGCTTTGTTTTTAGAGCGTCATTTTTTAACCAGTTCCTTGTAATGGCCTTCTTATCGGCAACAGTCATTATTTTAAAGAAGTACCTGTCTTCTTTCATAATAACTCCTTCTGGGGTCAATCCCAGATACAAAACCCATGGGTCCCTGGGAACCTTATGGTTTAAGATGCCCTCTAAAAGTACAATACTGTCATCCCAGAAAGGTTGTAGTTTGGCACATGACCAGAAAATATGACTGTGATTGACATTATCGTTTCCACATTGTCTCCAACATTTTTGTTGTATTCCAATCTGTTTGCTTTTAATTTGAGGTGTAACAGAGAATATGTCAGATTTGTCCAGCCAACCACTCTCCAGTGGTATTTTGCATAATAAATGCCAATCACACTGAAATTTCAGTCTGTAATTCATCTTCCCATTTAAATTTTATATATAGTGAAGTATTACCTTTGCATTTCTGTAGACATGCATACAGTTTAAAGACAATTTTGGAAGGCATTTCCTTATAGGCACCCATCATCATTTTAACCAGCACGTTGCTTTCTGATGATATACCTATTTTTACCTGAGTATCCAAAAAGTGTCTTACTTGTAAGTAATGAAACAAGTCTTTATTTTCTAGTTTAATTTTGTTTTTAAGTTTTTCAAAGGACTTAAAAACATTCCCTTCTGTCAGTGTACATATGGCTGTAATACCTTTATCAATCCATTTTGTAAAAGTTGTGTCAGTTTGTCCTGGTCTGAAACAAGTTGTCTGTGAAGGCCACAGCAATGACCTACAGTCTCCTTCCAATTTATATTTTCTAACTATATCTGTCCATGTTTTTAGTGTTTTAGTAACAGTAAAATTGTCATCTTCCTGGTGCTTCCAGCTTCAATATGACCAGACCGGAGTCATTTTCACCTATTTTAATACTTTTTCACCTCCCTCTCAAAGATCGAGGCGATGTTTTGGTGATGAGTATCATGTGAGACAAGAGATACAGTTCACACAAAACTAGACTATTACTATTTATATAACAAATTGCAACTTTCTTGACTCTTAAAATTATATTTCAAATGCACAAACATCATATTTGTAAATGGTTGCACAATTCAAACAATCTAAAAAAATGTTGTCTCTCGCCATTGACTGTTAATATTTTTTGTTAGGTCTCATGAGGCACTTCACCTCTCTATAAAAGTGCACTAAAACAAGAAGCAAGTTATTCATGCCAACATGACTGGTCTCTCTTTAAAAACTGTTTCAGATTTTGTTTAAAAAGATTCCAATCAGGATCCAGTTTAAAAGTAACACTGTATCAGTGTCAGCACTCACAGAGCCTCTCTATTCACTGGTTTGTATGAGGCATCTGCAGTTTTGGGTGTTGAGTCTCTACCAAACCTATGCCCTGGTGTCTTACATGTAACTCTGTCTCAGCAGAAGGAGACGGTGGAGTGAAGTCTGAATTATCCAAACGTTTGCTGTCAGGGCAGTGCAGTAGAGCAGCACTAACCTACAGCGACGGGAAGTACATTCTGCAAAAACACTGCCTCTCCAGCAAATTAAACCCAGGCAGCAGAGCCACAAAGCTTTAACAACCAAACCGTGTGGACTTATGTTGATTGTTTTATTGTTTTCAAATGATTAATTCATCTTGTTTCTTTGCAGTGACATGAAAAATGTTCCATCAGAGTGAAGTGCACTGAGGTTGAAGTAGCTAACATGTTTATTCACGCCTCTGCTGCCAAAACTCACCGTCCTCTGCATCTATCATCATCTCCGCTACAACAAAGCAGAACCACTCAGGTCAAATGTGAAGCAAGGTTACCAGTAATTTATTGTTTTTTTACAGTACCCCTACTATTGTCTATTTTACAGTATTTTATTATAATGATGCAAAGCCATGACACCGTGAGTACAAAGCCCTGTGACAACCATTTCAGAGCCTCCTATGGTTCAGGACATTCAGACCCTCATCACCCCCATCAGCCTCTCAAAGACACTGTAGACCTTTTCAGAAACATGAGGGCGGAGTTCGACTCAAAACAAGGGAAAAGTTACACTTTAACCACCCACTGCATGATCCTGAAAACTGCTACAAAGACCAGTGCAGGTGTGGATGTGTGACCGGAGTAGTTCAGGGACATTCGTATGACAGAGAATCACAGACCTTTGCAGAGGCTCTGGAAGGGTTAGCTTGAGTTTTTGTACTGGTTGTAACACCTAAAGAAGCCCCACCTAAAAATAAATATCCCTTTAAGCGTGTGCTACTGTATATTTAGAATATTTTCTCCTCTTTTTCTTGTTATCATACAGTCCTTTCCCATGATGAACTGAAGCCCTGAAGTGCTCTTACACCTTCCAGAGTTTGTCGACAAACAGAGCCATTGTGTAGCCTGTGTTGCGGTGTCACTGACATGCTTTAAGACATCAAGTTGGATTCAAACCAACAAACAAATTAACCTATCGATTGATTTTTACACATTTGTCGATTTGTATATGTATTATCACTAGAACTGATATGTTTCATTACAATTGGGTCATGTGATTCTGTGTCTAGCATGTTTTTGGACTGTGGGAGGAAGCCGGAGAACCCGGAGATAACCCACTCAGACATAAGAACATGCAAGCTCCACATGAGAGGCCCCAGCTGGCCAGTGTTGGGTTTGAACCAAGGAATTCCTTGCTGTGAGGCGACAGTGCTAACCACTGCACCACCGTGCCACCCCTTATATATATTCATATATATCATATAAATTATGAAAAAATCAGCAGTATATTGTGCTCTGAAACACTGTGGGTCTATCTTCTGAAAACAGAAGAAGCAGAAAAGGCACAGAATTAAGCAACTTGGACTAACACTGCTGCTGCTGTGGAGGGAGGAAGAATTAATTATAGGCCACCTAGAAATGAATGATCACGGTATCACAGTCTTAAAGACACTTTGAAATCCATGGTTTCCCATCCATTAACTCTTGACGCAGAACCAGTCACCCTCATAAGAACCAGTCTGCTTCCTGATATTATACCACAGGGGCTGCAGATAAGATGTATAATGGGACAGAACACCCTGCTCCTGGCTTCAGTCAACCCACTGATCAACATCTATCATCACCAGAGAATTTCATTCAACCCCTTCCTACTTTTCCTCCTCTACTTCCTCGTTCTCCTCCCTTTCCTCCTCTTTCTCCTCCTCCTCTTCTTCATCCTCTTCCTCCTCCTCCTCCTCCTCCCCTGATGCTGCTTCACAGCCTTATGTTTAACAGACACAGAAATCATCAAACCTTCCACAGCAGCATCTGTCTCCATGGTGATCTCACTAAAACCTGGGCCTGAACCACACCTTTTCTTCTTCTCCCCTTTTATGTGGTCCATTACGAGGTTTAAATTCAGGATGGAGGTGTGGTGGTTCGTATGAGTTCCAGTTAAATCTGACCAGTAAAAGTCTGTGGGCAGTCGGGTCTTCAATGCAGACATAGCACTCGGTGTTGCCTTATATAAGCACCCTGATTCTGTTGGACTCTGCTTTCTGAGGGGGGTAATGGGAGGACGAGGTCGAGTGCTGCAGCTTCTGCATGAGCGCTCTGCTTCACAACACATCTGTTAAAAACCTTCAGGTGCAGAGTTCATATGTGTGTGGGGGTGGGGCTGAGAGAAAGAGGTTTCACAAAAAGTAGACAAAATCCACTCTGTTTTCTCAAAGTACTGGTCCTTTAATAATTCAGAGCCCAGTGGGAGTCTGGGAGGATGAAGCAGCAGATATGCTGGAGAGCTTTTCTTTTTTTTAGTTTAGAGGAGTTTTACTCTGAAGAGAAACAGGATGAAAAATGAGAACAAAAAAGGTCTTTAAAATGTAACGAGAGGATTAAAGTCAATCCACACAAAATACATGTCTTTATTATTGAGTAAAACAGTAGAACTAGAGGTCGACTGATAGTGGGCTCTAAAGGTCTATATAATAACAATGTTTTAAGCAAGAAAAAGCTGATAGCTGATTAATCAGCCCTCTCCTTCCTCCAGGAAACTATTAAGTACTGCCAGAAATTTGCTTTCTTTGACTTTATTAGAAACCGGATCCTAACTGTTGAACTGAACATCGAATTCAAGGTGATTAAAACATCAGTGTGCAATAGTTTTTTGGTGTCATTGGGCAAAAAAATTTATAATTCCCTTTCACAAGACGCAGATGAAGATGAAAACATCTACTTTTAATCTTTATACTTTGAGGACATTTCAGAGTTCACTTTTACTGCAGCAAAGAAGTTGAGTCAGTTCTTCTACTTTTACCACAGTATCTGTACTTCTACTGGAGGAAACTTTCTGATGTTTCAACAATGTTTACACACATCTTACTCTAAAGTGAGGGCTAGGGTAACCCTAACTCTATTCTCAGCAGGACGGCATAAACTACTCTAAATAAACAGATAAATTCAGAACTTTGTCCAATAGTTTGGTTTGAAACTACAGAACAAACACCAAAGAGGTCTTTAGTAGCAAGTCATCATTAACATGTAGATAACACTGACGTCTCAAAGAATTTGGCTCTTCAGGATGTTCCCTATAGCACCACCATCGGGCCAGACTTTACACACTGCTTACAGTTTCTCCTGATTGCTGGAGTCATATTTATTCATTTTCTTGCAGTCAGTCCTGCAAGAAAATGAATAAAACCCTGTAACCTCCTCAAGGTAGATTTAATTTTCATCACTGCTTTTTTCTGTAAATAACTAATAAGTCTTGCACATGTGTTCTGACTTTAAATGAATAAACAGTGCAGCATGTTTTAGATCCTGACTGGATTATTTATTTAAAATAAAACTTTTTACATATTAAAAAAGGAGCACACTGTTCTTTTTAGATGAACAGGTCCATTGCTTTGTTTAAGTCGTAAACAGTAAAGAGAGGATTTAATGGTGTGAATGCAGCAAGTTTTTCCACTCTCTCCTCTCCTAGGTGTATGTTGTTTGAGGAGCAGTGACCTTCTAAACAAAGAGCAGAATGAGCTCTGACGGCTTCATGCTCACCTTGAAAAGAAGAAAGAGACAAAGCAGAGAATTCAGAAGAGTGACAGCACAGAAAACTACTGCACAGTAATGAGCTCTGCACTCAGCTTTTTCTCTTTTTTTACCGACAGCACTGATTTGATGTATTAATGATCAAACGCTGAGCTATTCTGTGTTTTCTGTGGTCATGAAGGACACACATGATCACGTTTAAGAAGTTTTTGTTGAGGAATTTGTGAAGGCTGAAATCACAAAGTACATCAAGAATAGGTTGGTGATGAAAGTCATAAACTGAAACTTTTTGCTTTTGTTTTATTAGGAATGTGGGTTTTTATGAAAGCCTCTGCTAGTAACATGTGGCTATGAATGACAGCTCAGCATAAGGATGGTAAACAAAGGGAAATGCCAGCCTGGTTCTGTCAAAAGGCAACAAATTTATACTGTCAGTGCTTCTGAAGACTGATGATTAATATTTATAAAACAAACAGCACCCGTTCTAGGGGTGTGTCTAATTGTCTAATTGGACCTTATTCTTACATGACTGATTGTTATTGCAACAGGGCTTTTTGTTGCAGCATCAAGTGGCAGTCTGAGGTATCCTTGAACATACTAAAGCACTAGCTTCACTGCAATTATTTACTCTTGGTCTGATGTTAAATGAACCAGAAATTCCATTGGTTAAATGATCATGTCTGACAAAGAAATTTACAGGCATCATTTGTCATATTTCTGTTTTCGAACATTCAAAACTAGACTAAAATCTGGTGAAGAGTGTGATTATGTCAAAGATTCCAGTGTATTGTATTGTAGAGATATCTACAGCCGTTTGCATGCTAACCAGCTTGTTCCATAAGAAGCTGAGCTGTCCACTCAGTGAGCAGGAGAAGAAGAAGAAAGAAGAAAAAATAGAAGGCTGCTGTTTGACTTGGTGTCATGACTTATTCAGAGAAATAGCGGACCTTTTCAAAGCAGACATTTTGATTCGTTAAGCGGAAATACATAGTTGTTGGCTCATGGTATCATTAAAACTGGCTGCATCCTGTTTAGGTGGATCAATTCCAGGCTTTGGGATTGTGCACTGGAACAGCCTCCTAAGAAACGAAATGGAACAGAGCCATCATTGATGTTCTTAGTAACACCTGTGTTTGCTGCTGGGAAACAGGTCTGCACGTTCATGTTTGATGTTAGATTGAATCGGCAGGAGCAACACTCTTCTGCTGAATTAGCTGCCATTACATTAAAATATGTTCTAATAAACACAATAGCACCCTACTTTAACACACTACATCTTCCAGGAGTAGAATAAATACACACAGAGGTTTTTATCTTCTTCTTTTTATCTAGAATACAATAAATACATTATAATGTTCCAAATGTTGTTGATATAACACTGAAAACTGATCTAAGATGAGATGTATCGCTCTCTTCCCTCAAAGAACACAGGAATTTGGATCTGAACTAATGTGTTCAAACACCAAAGTGACAAAATACCACAAAAAACAAAAAATTAGACAAACTAACAGATTAAGGCAGCAGTCGATCAGCAGCTTCCATGGTGTGTGAGGTAAAATTAACTGTTTTAGTCAAAGGTGTCAGGTGGCTTTAATGCTGACCCCACAGTGAAAGATAAGTAGCCCGATTCTGGGCCTTATTCATCTTTTCTGACAATCGGGGTGTGTTCCTGATGTAAGGCTGGTTGGGCCCAGTGTTCAACCCATATTATCTGGTAATGTGAGGGTCGAATGTGTGATTGAATCTCGACGCCTTCATTCTTCTGCGGTTTCACTGTAAAGCATTTCTACAGCAAGTTTTTATGTACATGTATGCAAAATCATGAGGTTGCGTGATGTGGTGGCCGCTCTCAGGTACAAGAATCTTCATATCCTGTAGTATGTGTGCCTTTATTTTCAAATCTTGTAGTGTGAACATGATTTAGATTAGTGATAGGATTATCTGTGAAAACCCTCCTTGTGTATGTGTAACCAGATTTCAAAATCTTTTAGGATTTTTAAATCCTCTCGTGTGGGCTTAAGAAACTTTCAGTGCTTCAGATGTTCAGCTTTCTGATAGTGAGGAACAGAAAAATAAAAATGTATATGAAAATATAGTGAAAATATCATCATTTTCAGCAGTTTGATGAATTTAATGCCTCTAAATTCAACCTTTAAGAGAAATACAACATCTCTTTAGTGAAACAAATAATATATCTTTGGAAGAAGCAATAGAAACACCGATTTAACTGTCTGTTTAGTGTTACATCAGAATTGGTATGAAAATACATTACATCTATTATTATTTCCACATCTGATGTCTTTCCATCCTCTTATGTCTGTGAGATTCCAGTTCAACCTGCCATACCGCTTCTGTTTTCTCAGAAATTGTTGATTGCTAAATTACATCCCTGGTGGACAACTAATTTAAGTGGACAGTTGCCATGGAAATGTGGCACAGCTGACAATAGACACAGAATAGGATTTAGAACATTTCTGATGTTATGTGATGTCAGACGAGGTAAACTGATCTTCAGGATGTAAATATAAATGTAAAAATAAATAATGCTCTTTCCAGTGATGTAATTGTTTTTATGGTAGACCTTGTCATATATGAGCAATATGCATTTGAAATATGACTCTTTTTTTTTACTTTTAATGCCTCATAAATCAGAAAATGTTATTTCTTTTTTTGAAAATTATTTAGTCACCACAATAGTACTACAACATGAGAAATAAATACCAACATTTGAAAGATCTGATGTGTTTCAATGTGGAGATACACCAGGACAAAATAGCTCTGAAGCGCAAATGCTGTTTTTTTTTTTTTTTACAGTTTTCAGCAAGCTGTAATTTGGCAAATACACAACTATGGATCTTCTTTTACAGAAGTTAAAGACACCTTGTGCCTTTGAACAATTCCTGAAAATGTCACGCATCTACCATGATTAGTTCAAAAGTAATGACTTCTTGAACTCAGCATCTTTTCCTGAACCATTCGTTTTTACAGTAAAATCAGTGTCACAACACATTTTCAAAAAACAAAAACTGGTCTTTGAAGATCTCAAAAACTAATGTAGATATAAGGCTGACATTTTGTATGGTGTTTACTAGGACTAATAACATTATTTTCTGAAAGTATAAAGTAAATTGGAGATGGTCAGTCGGGAGGCCTCCCGTGATTTCACATGGACTGACCCTGCTGTAATATTTGATTTGGCTGAATGTTGGAACATTTCTTTGTCCAAAAAGAACAGACTGTCTTTAATCTGTAATCCAAATGACTGAAATGTTCTACACACATACAATGTGAGTGGTTTTGAGAATCCCAGCAGCAGCTTTCATGGACCAAAAACTGTTCATTTTACTCAAACACTTACAAACTGTAAAACCAGTGGTCTCTTAATGTTTTCTAGAGTTGATAATACTTTGAAGATGGTGGTAAAACTGATTTCAATAAATGACATGAGAAACTGGACGGTAGAAAAGTGAAAAGTGTAGCTGTTATTAACTTATTTCTAAAGCTTTAAGAAGCAGAGGTAACACAGCCAAGGAGATGTTGGGTCTCAGCGTGTATTCACAAACATTCAGAGAAGACTCTAAGTGAGCTCATAATTTAGCCAAAAAAACATTTCACATCCTTTTCAAAAATTCTCAGAGCGACTCTGACCAGGAAGGGACAAAAACTTTCTGAGATACAATGTTTTAAAATGTGATTTGCAGTTGAGCAGAGCTTTATCACCAACATTCTACTACAAGAATATCTGAAGGTTAAAGCTAAACTAACTTATTAGGGAACAACAACCTCACAGTGAACTGCATTTCGCCATAATTGACAGTGTGAATGTACTCATGCACTCAAAATAATAAGAGTACAGATGGCCATGAAGGACATTCTATGTGAATTGAGACAGAGCTAGTCTGATCATTCTGGAGTTTATACACTACACTGTTACATGGTGAGTTTCACTGCTCATATCTCCACAGCTCCACCCTCTGATCCAAATATGTCAAATACCAAACCCGAGGCTTCGAAACAATTCAGTAAGTGTAACAGTCTGAAAGTAGGGTGTTTGGACTCACAAGATGAACCTCCAACTTCGGTTAATTTGTTGTTTGCTTTATGACAGGCCAAAAAAGAAAAAGATAAGAAATATAATCTGTAGGTAAACAGCAACAATGCTCAGCTCTATAGTATTTTATTCAATTCAATTCGGTTTTACATATTGCCAATCACAATAAATTATTATCTCAAGGCAGTTCCCAAATTTGGGTTAAGTCCTTAAAAATATTCTATAGAGAAGAAACCTAAAAAATCCCCCAAGAGCAAGCCCAGGGCAACAACGGGGAGGAAAAACTCAGTTTACAGAAGAAAAAACCTCAGACAGAACCGGGCTCCAGGTACAAGACCATCTGCCTCAACTGGCTGGGTTTAATGGAAAGAGAAGAGAGAAAAGAAAAGCGAGAGAACAACAAACAACACAGACACTGGAGGAAACACTGGACAGGATGGATCCGGATCCACTCATCAGGAACGTACAGATCCAGATCAGAGATACTTGTAGAAAGGAGCAGGAGGAAAGAGGACAGAGAGGAAAAAACACAATATGGCAGGAAAGGGAAGAAAAAAAGTTAGTAACATGTAATGGTGACATATATAATACATGGAGAGAGAGATAGAAAGAGATAGAGGAGGACAGATGCTCGATGCATCACTGTCCTCCATCAGACTAAAACTATGCAGCAGAATTTAAAACTAAGGGATGGTTCAAGGTCACCTGAGCCACCCCTAACTACAAGATTTGTCAAAAAGGCAAGTTTTAAGTCTAGTCTTAAAAGTATAGAGGGTGTCTGCCTCCCAGACCCAAACTGGGTGTTGGTTCCACAGGAGAGTGGAGCTTGATAACTGAAGACTCTGCCTCCCAGTCTAGATTTAGAAACTCTGTGAACCACAAGTAAACCTGCACTCTGAGAGCGAAGTGTTGGGTTTGGAATATACAGTTCTATGAGGTCTGTGATATATGACAGAACTTTATTGTTAAGGACTTTTGCCAGTGCTGTTTTGATGCTATGGTGTCGCCTAAACCTTTACTGAAACTCTTCAAACAGATCATTCATGTGCAGGTGGCAACATAACTGATTTACGAGAGCTTTTTCAAGGATTTCAGGAAGAAAGGGGAGATTGGAAATAGGTCTATAGATCGCTAGAACACCTGGGTCAGAAGTAGGCTTTTTAAGTATAGTTTTAATTACAGTAACTTAATAATAAATAACAATAATACATAGGATTTGTATAGTGCTTCAAAAACCTGTGGAACATTGACACTTTGAATATGGAAGTCTCTCTTAAGGGAAAAATATCTTTTAGTAATCTAGTTGGGATGAGGTCTAACAGACATGTGGATGGTTTGGATGAGGTAATTGTGTCATGGTTTGAGTTTGGTTTCCTGTTTTATTTTGTTAATTTACTCTGTCTGTTTTACTTACTGTCTTTGTTTAGTTTTCCCTTCATTCGTTTGTCTGATCTGTGTCTTGTGATTCCCAGTTATCTGTCTCACCTGTGTCTCATTATACCTGTTGTCTGCCCTGCCCCTGTTCCACTTCTCTGCCTGTCTCTCCTTCAGTTTCCAGTCTTCCAGCCACACCCACTCACCTGCAGTTTCCCTCCTTTTGGCCCTGTATCCACCCACACTCACCTGTCCTTCATCAGTAATCACACAGTTACTTATACCACTTACTTCATCTCCCGTCAGTTCGTTGTCATCCTTTCCTCACATCTTCCCACATGTTAGCTCCATGTTTCTGTTCCTGTGCTTGTTTGTGACCCTGCCTGATCCTCTCATGTCTTCCCATATGTTGCTTTTGAGTTTTTGGATATGATCACCAGTTGTTGGACACCCTAATTTTTCCTTTTCCCTTTTTGTAAGTGTATGTTTAAGTTGTATTAAATTCCCTTCCTTCCACTCATCTGCAGTTGGGCCCTGCTTCTTATAATCCTGACATGCTGTAGTTAGCTCTTAGAGAGCCACAGTAGAAGAGAAGGAGCCTAAGTATCAAAGAGGTGTTTCTGGAGCTACTGGGTTCAACAAGGCATCAGTGACGGTAAGTGGAAGGATGTTATGAATTTATTCTAATGGATATTATTTGTGAAAAAGTGCATAAAGTCATTAGAGGTAAAGTTTAAAATTTGTGATTTTTCATCAGTGGTAGTTTGTAAATTTATATTCACACAAGTTGGAAATGATTGAACTCTGTGTACAGGTTTAACTGAATCATGACTAGGAAACCCACAGCTTGTAGTAACTGCAGATGTATTGGTCTCATCACAACATGTTGCTGTGATTGGACCTGTAGTGAAGCTGACAGTCTTCAGTTTGACCTAGCTGACATTAAACCATGGATTCATCTTTAAAGAATCATATAAATCTATGTATGATATGTATGATATATGAAGTTAAAATGAACCAGGAGATCTGCCGATGGGTCAATACATAACCAGCAGTTATCATCAGTACAGTTCTATATTTACATTCAGTTTATCCAACTGACTTTTAAAAGTAAATGAGGGAAAAATGATGCAGACATGTCAGTCATACAGTGCTTTAAACGTCCACAGTTCTGAGCTTTAAATAAGTACTGAATGGTTGGACTGAAGTTTAGTCTATTTCTGT
Organism: Coranthus polyacanthus; assembly: GCA_037367275.1. NCBI lineage: Eukaryota > Metazoa > Chordata > Actinopteri > Kurtiformes > Apogonidae > Coranthus > Coranthus polyacanthus. The sequence continues at coordinate 1,401 of JAPQRN010021879.1, read as the reverse complement.
CCTGGGATCAGTCAAGTATCAGTAACATCCCGATAATTAACATTTCTCCAAAAACAAAAAACAAACCAAAGCTCTGTCCTGCTTTCACACATAAGCTTCTAAAAATAGGCTTCAATGTCCCAAAACAACAAAGATGCTTTTCATTAAACAGGCCACAAATAAGCAGCTCCAGTCACAGCTTATTAGCAGCACCTCTCATGTAATTACAAACACCCACTATTTCATTAAGGGATGGTTTTCTACTGTAATGAGAAAATTGAACTGTTTAAAGAAGCAGTCACCCACCGCAGTAAACTAAACATAATGAGAAACAAGAGTGGCGTCATTAATCTCCATGTTATGTTTCTGCTGCTGCTCTGACCAACACACTTCCTCCTCATTACCTCAACTATTACTGCTGATTACTGAGGCTGACTTATTCAATCTGCCTCCTGGGAAACAGTTTGTTTTCAACAACAATTAAATCAGGGACATGAACACGACCTAACACTGCACCTACAGCTCTGGTTTTTAAACAGAGTACAGGATAGTGTCTCCTAGGAATTAAAAAAAAAAATCTATCTTCAAGATGCCGCTGTGAGTGTGGCCAATTTCAGCGGCTTTTACCCACTTTCTGTGATTTCTTTCTGTAGTTTTTTCTTTTCTTTGTTTTTTTCTTCAAGTGGTGGTACTGCATTTGCACAGCTACAATTATGAATGTACAAATGGCCACATTATTAGTGTGCTTTTTACTTTTTCTCTGATTTTTGAAGTCCACATCTGGAGACCCGTTCAGCCACGGCTCCATTGTTTACACACGGAAACAGCTGTTGGTGCTGTTCCAGGTCAGGACACCATCTTGGGAGAGACCGGACATCCCTGCCAAGCTCCAAAAGAGGACGAGGTGATGCAGGGCAGGAGTGAAGTGTCGGGAGAAGAGGAGACGCTACAAGCCAACGGTCCCGTCCATCATCATGGGAAATGTAAGACCTCTTCCGAATAAGATGGAAGAGCTGACCCAGCTGCAGCGGGAGTATCGGGAGTGCAGCCTCATGATGTTTACAGAGTCATGGCTGAACGAACTCACTCCGGACTCGCTCGTAACTTTGGACGGTTTTCATCTCTTCATAACGGACCGGAGCTGGAGGGAGTGTGGTAAGAAGAAAGGTGGGGGTCTCGCGGAGTATGTGAAGGAGAGATGGTGCAACAAGGGACACGTTGGCGTTAAAAAGCAGCGCTGCACGAAGGATGCTGAACTGCTGCCGATTAGTTTGCGGCCTTATTATTTGCAGAGGGAGTTTTCGCATGTCATTGCGATTACAGTGTACATCCCCCCCTCGGCTGATGCTGCCTGCGAGCTCATCCACAGTGAAGTGTCCCAGCTGCAAACATCCCACCCTCAGTCTCTGATCATCATCTCAG
>JAPQRN010021878.1:6683-30884 GCA_037367275.1 Coranthus polyacanthus | reverse complement strand
CCTGGTCCTGGTCCTGGTCCTGGTCCTGGTCCTGGTCCTGGTCCTGGTCCTGGTCCTGTCCTTCTACCCTGCCTGATCCCCTCGTGTCTTCCCTGGAGTTTTTCTTTTGAGTTTTTTGGATTTGTGCCAGTTCTGTGGACACTCTTTGTTGGACATTTTTGTATGTTTGTTTTTTTATTAATAAATATATTTTATTTTCATCAATGTCTGCACCTGGGTCCTACCTCCATAAATCCTGACAGGCATGTTCTTATCTATAAATGGTTTTTTTTAGATCTGCTTCCATTGTATCTTCAAAACTATGTCAGAAAAGTACAGGTAGTTACAGTCTTCAGTCCCAGGATTTATTCTTACTGTCTGTCCCAAAGATCTGCACTGAAGTGGGAAAAATATAAATATGCTGCTGGGATGAACAATAAAATGAACTGAAACTTAAGGAGCTGGTCTCATTGGATTGGGCATTTACATACTGACATTATCAACTTCATCACATTTGATATTTTATGTTTGTCTTATGATACTGTGTGTGTATGGCTGCTGCCTATCTTGGTCAAGATGCTCTTGTAGAAGAGATATTTAATCCCATTGAGCCTCTCCTGGTTAAATAAATCAACATAGAAAGAGAAAAAAGAAGGATTTAGATGTAAAAAAAAAAGATTTTTTGACAAATATTGAGCTGGTAAGAAGAAATACATAAATAACACAGTATTCAAACCTAGACTGAAATTTTCATTTGAGTAAAATATCAGACTGTGAGGAGAGAGACAGCAAATAACACACACACTGGTCTGGGGGAACTCATAACCAGCATGAGGTCAGGCCAACTGACTTCTATACATCACCATGGCGACAGAGACGGCCGAGGTGCGGCAAAGCAAAAGCGAGAGTTGAAAAGATTGAAAGAAAGGAAGAAAAAAGCAGGGGGAGGAAAAAACAACAAAAGTGATGCTGATCCACACCGAGCCGAACATACAAGACCCTGCTGTGTTAATTATTGGGTATGTGGTTCTTTGAAGGCTGCTGCTCTCCTTGGATGGCCCCTTACTTGTTGCCACACATACATACATACACGCGGGGTTTGTGGGTATGCATACCCTCTAACCACCTCTCTACAGGAGCCGGTGTGTTATTTCAGCACCTGCAGGCTCAGTGGGCGATGCCAAGCTGACAATAATGTGTATTGGCAGCTACCAGCATGAGGGCAGGGCAGCAATACATGTCATATAGAGCACCGGGCTGCCTGGATAGCAGAGGCATGTGGCTTCCACTGCCTCCTGCACTGTGGTTAAACCTACATGTCCTCAAACCTACGCAGCAGAATCAGTTTATTGCCAGTGACTCCCAAGACGGTATATATATGCACAATATTTGCTCACACAGAATATCACAGATAACGTAAAAATGTACTTAATAACTGCTGCATTTAAGGTGTGACAATGCCACAGGTAAGGTCTGACTAGGTGTAGGTACTAAAACAAACTGGACAGGGTTAGGAAACGATCACGGTAAAGGCTAAACTCTGAATGATACATGACAAGCATTACAAAAAGAAACATACGGACACGGTTTAAAACCTACAGTGTTTACCTTTGGTTTGAAATAGAACAGAAATGTTTACATGCGCTTGTTCATATGACTGCAAGACGTCGTTAACGTAAACATTGTTGACTCACTTAAACAATCAAGCAGTATTGTGATTTTTCTGGTGAGATCGGGCTGGTTTTGTACTGCTTTTTGTGCAGAAACGAGCAAAGACATTTTGTTTAAAATCAGTCAATGCATAATTACCATGTACGTGTGACTCAATATAACCAATACTCCACACAGTACATAAGCCATTGCACAAGTGTAATAGCTGTTGAACCTCATATAATTTTATTGGCAAAGCTTTGCCCAAATGGTTCATTACAGGCATCAGCTGTCATTAAACTGCTGCTAATGACCGTAGTGCCGCATGTTTAAGTACGGTTTGTTTCTATTTAAAGTGATAATAAACACTAAAGCATGTTTTTTGAGTTGTAAACTTAGTTATATGAACACATCAATGTTGGTGATAATACACATAAAAATCACCAAATATATACAAATTGGCATTTTATAGGTAAAAACAGCTCAACAGGCCACTTCCCGCCTCGAGGCTGATGTAGAGCCACAAGTCTCGGTTTATTCTACATGATTTGTATTTATAAAAAAAATTAAATAAAATCATCATCAACGCCCTCTAATCAGATGTGTGCCACCCGCCTCCCTTCAGCCCTGGTTCATTGTCCGGGAGTTTGAAAACACCCGTAGTTGAACGTCTTTTACTGCCTCGATCTGCAAGTTTGTTTGAAAGTTTGGATCTGAACTAACACGTTAAAACGCCATAGCGGGCTCAACCAGTATTGCTGTTTTTTTGCTGAGCTGTTTTGCACTGCTTTCTTATCTAATCATGATGGTACAGAAACTAGAAAAGACTTTTTTTAATCAGTTGCTGCATGATCATCATGTGCATGTGATTGTAACCTTAATATATCCAGCAATGTGTACGGTAAAACAGCAATTGCACTTAAAGCAAGCCTTATTGATATTAATCATCAAAGCAAAAGAGAAACCATTCAATTTACCAAATAACTTGTCGCATTAATAAAGCTCAAAGACCCAATCCCCACAGGACTGCAGAACATCATCAAACCACATCTATTCATCCTCAATCAATATCATCCAATCGGTACCACTCAGAAATATTGATTGTCACCATTGAATTAGTGATGTGTTCCTCTAAACAAATGACCCAAGTATCATAGAAAGCATTCAGCGCAATAAGTTGAGCTGCACCACAAAGGGTTGGAAAGCTTCTAGAGGCCGGCATCTAAAGAGAATTAAATTGAGCCATGAAATTGTGATGAGGTGTGTGAAATAATGAGCCAAGAAAAAGGTGTTAAGAGTGAAGTGTTTCCATCTTCATCTGGCCTTCAGGCAGACAGGGGTCATGGGTGACAGAACGCACACAGGACCCCGGGCCCTGAAAAATAATAGGCTATGTGAAAAGACAAATCATTATTTGTAATGAATGGACCGAAAAAGAGAAAGACCACTGCAGGCCTGTGTGCTTCTTTTATTTTACGTTGAGGAAAAACAAGTGTGCTGCTGTATGAATGTTTTAGTTCAATGTTTAAAGAACAGTGACCTTTTAGTGTCAGGTGTCATAGAGCAATCAAACTCATTTTCAAACAAATCTAACCCAGTGGCATGAAATAAAAAAGCAGCGTAGAGGCCAAAGGCCTGCCATCAAAATAATGCAATGATTTAAAGGCTGAAGGTCACATTTAATTTAAATAAATGACACTGAGGGAATAAGGCATTACTCTAGGTGAGATATTTCAAATTAATTTTACATCTATGTGTTACTCTAGCCCCCTCCTACAGATGTTACCCTCCACTAACACCAAATGAGAATCTGCAAATTAAACTACAAAGTACTTGTGCTCAGTTTTACAGCCCTCAGACATTTTATTAAGCTATCTCATTTGTCCGTGCCATCGCCAGCGTTGGCTGTAACCGCTGTAAGAAGTGAGACTTATAGATGTAACAGAACGTTTAACAGGGGAAAGGTTGACCATTAAAATGAATTGCAGTTTGTGCCAAAGAACAAATTGTCTATCCAGTGAAATAGGATGTGCCAATGCGGCAGTAAAAACATGGCATAGAGGCTACAGAATGCGCACTATGAAAGGTGTTCATTCCAAAACATCTCATCATCATCTCATCTCTGTTTAGGTAAGAGACTGCTGCTTGTAATTCAGCAACAGTAACTTTCAAAACACAATTCTTTTGCAAGCACATATCATAAGACGACATACAGCGCTGGACTAGTCCAAATTTTCTGGAATGTGATCAAGAGGAAGATGGACGGTCACGACGCATTAAACAAAGCTGACCTGCTCTCTAGAAAATTGGCATCGAAATTGAGAACCCATATCGAATGAGCACTAGTCAGTAGAATAAAAATATTACTCAAACACAAAGTAAAATGTTCATGGTGTAAATTAAACATGGTATTATAAACATTTACTTCCTTTACACTTTGCTTTATCAACAGAAACATTACTCATCAAAACCATAAATATATCTAAACAAGACCGTAGTGAAAATCTGTTACGACCAATGAGCGAGGACTTCGGCTCCAAAATGTAGCCAGTGCATAAGTATGCTTACGTGTAATACCGCTGATGGCCACTAGATGCTGCTCCAAAAAGCCCTGGCTCCCACAGACTTACACTGAACGAAAAATACAAAGTCAATCATTTTTTTCCAGGAGTCATTCAGGTCTCATTTGTTTTATTTCAACCCTGTAATAAGTGTTTCGGTCCATCTTTAAATTATTGCTCATTAATAAGATTTTAAGGCGTGTCTAGCTTTGATTGACAGCTTGCTTGCCTGCTGAGTCAGACTTTCACGGCTTCTGTTTATTTTATATAATGTATTTTGCCTGACAGCTCCACTGTTGTTCTGGTTAATAGGTTACAATAACAAGACTTTAAAATGACCCATGGCCGCTCGTGCTCCGGTAGCTCCGCCCCAATTGTCCACACACACACACACACACACACACACACACACACACACACACACACACACACACACACACACACTCTTACATACATACTGTCTATACAAGTACAGTAATGCATGAGTGCACAGAGGAAATATACACATCATACTGCATCTTTCCTTAAAGACATGACCATAATGCCCCAAAACAGTTTAGGGTAAATAATCACATTCACACTTATTCCTCTACAGACAAAGCGACTGCCACACACACACAAGCACACAGAGAACATTGGTGGGATTTCCTCATGGGTGTCTGTATTCCCTATCTGCGTCACACCACACAAAATGTGTCAAATGTGGCAGCAAAGATCTCAAAGAGAGAAGAGGCAGAGGAGGAGGAGGAGGGGCAGATAGGAAACAATACATAATACAACAATGGAGTGAAGAAATACATAAACAGTGTATAAAAGCAGAACTGTGTTGAGAGGGTAAATAATGTACATTTTGGTTTACGAGTTTTTCAGCTGCAATTTTATCTCATGAGCTGCATCTTTATAACGGTTAGTCATGGTGAAATTAATAACCAAAATAAAGTATGTGATAATATAAAAATATAGTATGTATTTTAGCATAGGACAATATATAACACAGAGGTAGCAAAAGAGAAGAGGAAGGGCTGAATTTCCATTTTGACAGGTAGGTACAGTGACATTAGCATAGTGATTAACAGTCACATTAGCATAATGATTAATACCGACATTAGCATAAGTACAGAGGCTGGGGGAGAGCCAGAGATAGACACAACACATAGACGCATAGCTAGACAGCATGAGAAGGAGGGAGCATACAAATGAAATGATGCAGAGCGGCAGAAAGAGGAGAGAGTGTACAAAAAAAAACCACTAATTATGTAGTGGAAACAAAAGAGAACGAAGACATCTTTTTTCCATCAGAGCTGTCAACAGCTTCAGCACTGTCCACACCAACATGTCTTTATGAACAAGTTTTCTCCACATCCATGCTACATGTCCATTTGTGAGACAGGAGTGTCCCACAGAGGGAGAAGCTGTCAGTGCTCTTCCTGCTGGCAACCCATCCATAGCCATCTCCATAGGTAGAAACACTGACCACTGACACTGTGTAAAAGGATAACCTATAGCCAATCTCATTCCTATTCTAACGCTGACTCCTTCAAAAGTAGCACACAGGAACCCTTCTGCAACCATGGATCTATCCCTGACATCATACATCTATAATGAAATACAAGACTCACTGCCTCCCAGGCATGAATCGTGGTAGGTACTCATAGACATCACCACTCCAGCAGCCACGGCAGAAAAATAATTTAGCTATTCAAGTGATTTTTTTTCTTAGCAGATCAGTCCAGTATAGCTGCAAGAATCCAGTCCATATCCCAATCACACATCCTATGAAGCACCATTTTCTGTGTAATGAGTTTAAGATTCCAATGAATGAGGCGTCAGCTCCAACCACTACCCCCGGTCTGAATAGACATTATGAACTGCTCCGTGCAGCTGAGCCATTAACGCCAACACAATGTATGTGGTACGTAACAATACGATTGTCCATTTCAGTGTTATCAAATTACAAAACAAACATATTTTAACAAAAAGGAGAGACTGAGAGCTAAAAAAATTCACTGTGTGGCTCCACCAAAGGCTGTAAAATAAGATGGATGCCCCGACGCTGTTTCTTCCCACTGAAAATGAAAACAAAATACTGTGGCCACGGGAGCTGCCTGTGTGACGGATTCAGGACCACAGTATGCCATTACAGCTGTCAATCACACGTTTCTATAACATCTAATAACTTATCTAATAACTGATCAGAAAGATGACGATTTGAAAACAAATCTGCCTGATGAAATCTACCTCAAAAAGAAATCACAGTTAAATATCTTGTACTCATAATTCGAGTTTGTATTTTGGCTGAAGTCTCATCTATGACCTATACTGCAGCCAGGAGGACATCGAGACGCTTTGGCTTCAAATTTGAAGCGCTCTCATGATGTTCACTGTATATACAGTCTATGGGCTCCACTCTCATAAAGGCTCCTACAGACTGAGATTTCAGCAGTCCTTGAAGTTTATTGTCTCCACACTGAGCGACATGGATGTAATAAACTTGGGTGCGACAGAATGTGCAATACTGTGCATCTACTGAATGTCAGACACAAGTCAAAGTACAATGCGATTAGCACATTTTATGCGAATGGAAATAATCCGAAGTCGGATGGGGGGAGGAGAATGTGGACCCGGTTATGATTCGGGAAAAGAGGCCAACGTTTGATGCCACTTTTGCAAAGAAAGCTTGAGTTTCAGTATTTTTATCAAAGTATAGACACTGTAAATATTCCTTCCAATTAAGGACCAGTGTAAATGACTGTTTTCACATATGAATATAAATCACTGCCCGCTCATCAGTTGAATGTTGTGATTTTTATTCTAAATCAATGAGCTGCACTTAAGCTCCTACAATGAGCTTCTCGCCATTCTATGAAATGTAAATCCAGTTTATGGACGCAGGTTGTTGGAAGAAGCTAAATTAACAACATATCTGTAACGCAACCCATTGAATACGACTGCCCAGTCAATTCAAGTGTAGTCATCATGACAAGATGGACGCGTGCTACACTTGAACCTCATATAATTTAATGGGCACAAAGTCATCCATATGGCCCACTACAAGCATCAGCTGACATTTAACTGCTGCTAATGACCAAACCAATCAACAGTCAGACACAGCATCACGTGATGAGTATGAGTGAAATATCACACATAGATCTTGTTCTTTTTCTATAGAACATCTCATAAAGTACAAGAAGATATACAAACGAGGCAAGATTTTGGGAGCGTCTATTTCTAGAAATAAAATGTGGTTGTGAGTGTGTATATGTCTGAAATATATCTCTGGAGGGGGAGACTGTGCTTGCCAGTGTATGTGTGCGTTTGTGTAATAATGCCAGTGGCACAGAGGGCCACATGTGTTGTTGCAGAGGAGATTGAAAGTGAATTGGAAGCTATTAATCTGACCTTCCTTTGCTATCAGATCTGGTTTGGAGGAGAAAATATTCACTCCGCATGCTCCGTTTCTTTCTGCAGTGTGCTTCTCTACTGCGACTGTCTTTGTCATCCTGTATCTCCCCCTCGTCCTCCCTTTTTTTCCAATCCACAGGTACACTTTTAGAAGTGGGAAGCAGCATTTTACATTTCAGTCTTTGAAATGATCCCCATTATTCCCTCCTCGCGTACTGCTCTGTTTATCCCTTCTCTCTATGAACGAACTTGGCTGCAACTCGGTCTGAGAGCTGGTTTTAAATGATTTTCACAGCTCCACACTCTGCTGTAGTCTTACTTTCAGCCTAGCATCACACAAATTTGGATGACGGTACTCCCTTGTGCAAACACTTTTGTTGTACAAAGTAGAGAAGTAAAACCACAGACCGTGACATGTTTGCCTTTGACGGTTCATCGCTTATGCATCCTTGCATTTGATGCAGCTTGGGAAATGTACAATTTATCTAAAACAAATAGCTATTTCACAGAGATGAAAGTCTGCTGGCAGCACAGGAGTTTGGATTTTATACTGTGTAGAACCAGAAAAGCTGGTTTACCACAACCTCCCTGCTGGCTTTAATTCAGTATCTTAATGTTATTGTATACTCTCCAAACACCACTTTCAACATAACATAGTCGGTCTGACTGCCTTTGGGTAGTAATGTTGTTAAGATTCAATAAGACAATGGCTTTGTAGTAATTACATAAAGTATAGTGCTGGAAATTGTTGCCAGAGGAAACAATTTGGGCCTCAACATATTTATTAATGCTGCTTTTCTTCTGGCCTTCACTAAAGTTTTTAAATTAAAAAGGAAACATGATTAAAGGTCCATTTTGAAACTGAATCTGTAATTATTTCCAGATGCTTAAAGCTGTATGGATCTGCTTACCACATTGTTGGTTCTCAGTGTGATCAGCGTGAACCGGCAGCTCTCACGTTTCATAATTTGCAAAATGCAGTGTTAAAAACATCTAAAGAATGACTCTGCAGATCATTAACCACTGTGTTTTTGTAGGACAATGAATATTAGTACTGTAATATTATTTATTATTTATTATGATTAGTGTGCACACACCTAGACATGTTGGTGAGTTAAGTTATTCATAGTTTTGCTTTAACAGCTACATTTTGCATCTGCTTGCTGCTATTTCATATGTATTCAAATAATATAAAAAATATCTAAGAGTGCGCTCCTGTTATGATCTCAGTGATATCCACAGAGCGTGCAACAATTTGAATCTAACTCCTGAAATTCCCAGCAGGATGTTTTCTCTCTCTTTTCTCAGTAGGATGGTGTTAAAATGAGTGGAATGGGTAATTTCAGCATCAAAATGACAGATGCAAAAAAAGGCCCAACAGCTAAAATGAGCATGTGACTAAAACATAAGGCGACGAGTCACGGTACGGAACTGAAAAGGGGTTGCAGATGCAAAATGGGAGATAAAAGGCAAAATTATGTCCTGCAGCAATTTGGAATAAGTGCAGAGCAACAAAAAGTTTGATCTGTCTATTACAGTAGATTGCCAGGAGCATTATTTTTAAACGTCGACTCCAACTATCCCACTCTGCCTCATTGACGGCCTCTCACTGCATCTGCAAAACAACTGAACAATGAAAACTACTAATGATTTACTGTCTAGGAAGAAAATAAAGCCTATTTCACTGAGCAGTTGTTTCAGAATTGAAAAAGGAAATATAGATAGATATAATGACAGCCTATGCTGCATATTGGTCCACTTAGACTCCTGTCTTTTCTCAGACATTTTCCAGTATCTGCGTGACAACCCTGCACCAAGTTGAATATTTTTATTAAGTTCAGTTGTTTGATTTGAAGTAACTCTGCAGGCTTTGTGCTACTGTCGTATTGTGTTATACTGGTTCCAAATTGTCCAATCGAGTGCTTCCGACTTTATCGGTTCCTTTTATCAGTGCTTTTCTCATGCGTCTGCTCTTCTGGAGGAAATGGTCTAAATTGTGGCTTCATTTCACACAAAAAGAGGATGGCAGTATTTTTTTCCAAACAGAAAATTGATAAGGAATCAATAAAGGATAAAGACTAAAAAGGCATTTCTAATAGTCTGCTCCCATAATGATCTCAGTAACATCCACCAAATGTAAAACAATTTTAACTCAACTCTAAAACTCTAGTTTTCCCTGCATTTTCTCAATAGGAAGAAGTACAACGCGTGGAAATATTAGTATCAAAATGACATGTTTGTATTTGATATTTATTGTTATATAAAATCTTCCTCTCCGGGACAGCAGATGGAAATCTGGCATACGCCATCTCTTCTTCCATGAGATTCATGTTTTTATGCATGTTCCCCAACAAATAAAGACAAAAAGATATAGAAAAAGGCCCGACAGTCATGTTAAAATGAGCATTTGACAAACACATAAGGCGACGAGTCACAGTAGGAACTGAACAGAAGTACAAATGAAAAATAAGAGATAAACGGCAAAATGATGTCTGACAGCGACCTGGAATAAGTACAGAGTGAGTAAAGTTTGGTCGGTCTATTACTGCCAATCGCCAGAGGTGTTTTTAAATACTGACTGCCAACCATCCCCCTAGATGACGGAACAACGAAAACTACAAATGACTTACTGTCTAGAAGGAAAGGATGAAGACGAGCAATAGAGGTTATTGCAGAACATTAGCCACTGTGTTTTTATAGGACAATAAATATTATTATCATAACATTATTCCTGTTATAATTAGTGGTGTTCTCCACGCAGACATTTAAGTTTAGGGCTGCAACAAACGTAATCTGTCAATTACTTTCTTAATTAATCAATTAGTTGTTTGGTCTATAAAATGTCAGAAAATGGTGAAAAATCTCCATTGGCGTTTCAAAGCCCGAGACGACGTCCTCAGATGCCTCGGTTTTGTCCTCAACACAAAGATATTCTGTCTACTGTCACAAAGGAGGAAAGAAAGCACAAACCACCACATTTAACAAACTGCAATCAGATAATTCTTCTTTATCTTAAAAAAATACTCAAAAACAATTCATCGATTTTCAAAAGGATGTGAGATTAATTTAATAGTTGACATCTAATCAAGTTTATACAACTGCAGGACAGCGCCGCGCTCACTTGAATAATTTCAGTTGCGTTGTTGTTGAGGCTGTTTTAGAAAAGTGTTTGTATTTTACATTTTCTGTCATGCCTGTCTACCCTGGGACTGCAGATGGAAATGAGCTTAATCTAGTATGAGGCGCCTCTTCTCGTATGAGATAAATGGGTTTGTGTATGGTTCCTGACAAATAAATAAATTAAAAAGGACGCGGCAAACTGTCCAACAGTCATGTGAAAATGAGTATTTGACTAACAGATGAGACCACAAGGCACACTGAGAAATGGAAAAGAGTGCAGATGAAAAAACAGGAGATAAACGGCAAAATTATGTCTGACAGCGGTGGAGAATGACGAAAGTTTGATCTGTCTATTATATTAGATCGCCAGAGGCATTCTTTTTAAATGTTGTCTGCCAACTATCCCACTCTGCTTCATTGACGGCCTCTCACAGCCTCTGCAAAATGACTGAACAATGAAAGCTACAAATGATTTACTGTCTGGAAATAAAGGATGAATAAGAGTGATTGAGACGGAAACAGGAGGAGCGGGAGGGGGCGCTGAGCCAGCAGCTGCCACGGGACTTTAAACTCTGATCACTGGAAAACATAAATCCTTTTTTGCATTAAAACTCTCTGCCTAAGTCCCCCCCACCCCGCCCTTTCATATTTTCTTTTTTATCAGCTTTAATTTAAACCCTACGGTATCTTTTTCTAAATATGCCCATTTTACCGTTTCTGGAGATAAAAATCCTTAAAGTTACTCTCCGTGTTTTCTGCAAGTGCCCTCAAATGTCCTCAAAGTTTGTGTTCATTTGTTCATTTGTCAACCTACATTTTCAGCTTCCACCTGTACTACCGCAGCCACAATAACTGCTCTTTACTGCGACTGTCTGAGTTATGGGGAGTTAGAGCCTGAACAGAGACTGGAACCTCCACGGACAAAAGCCGACATTCTACAGTACATGATAAATAATGCTCAGATTTTTCTACAACTTTGTTTTCTGTAAATGGTTTTGGCCACCATGCTTCTTATTACACCTACATCACAGGTAATACAGCAGACGTAATTTACATGGATCTGCGATATTCTAATCTGCTTCATTAGAAGTGATGGCACCAAGTATCCAAAAAATGTTTTCATACTGTACGTGAACCAAATCACGGTTCAGTGTTTACGTGGACCTTGATATTCCATCGATAATCAGAACAACAGCCCAGTCAGATTAAAAATGCCTCTTGGAACCACCTGGATCAGAACAGACTGGTCTGATCGGAATCAATTTTCATTCAGAAAGAGAAGGGCGGTTTAAACCTTTGATATTCGGATCAGTAGGAAAACACGTGACCTGATCTTTGAATCTTTCTTCCCGTGACCCGCGTGGGGGTAACATTAGGTCACAGTTTCGGATCAAACTGGAAAGTCTGAAAGTCGGGACTAAACAGATAAAATACAAGAAACAAACAAGGGTCGTCTTCATTGCATAGTTTTCAATGGACATGGACACATCTTTTATTCTTCAATTCACTGTAACTGTGACTGTAATTGTAATTTTGCAGCTGGCCCTTAACCAGATATTGTCAATATCCCCTCTAAAGTGCAATGGTATGGTTTATGTGAATGTACAAACACACCCACACACTGAGAGTGGGCTGCATGTATTCATACACAAAAAGAGTGGATCACTTGTGGATCAATTCACTGCACCACTCAATTTAAACTCACAATGTGAGAAAGTAGACCAGATCAATATGAGGCTTTTTCATTTTAGGAAACTAACAAGGAAACACATACACACGTACAGTAAATACACAAACACTCACACACTATTCCCTCATATTTATCTCATTCACTTACAGTGATTTGATGGAATAGTGTGAGGTTGTTAAGTCTGAACCAGTAGCTCTGTTAAAGACAGCAAAACAAACACTGCTACAGGGCTATAACTGACTTAGGGGCCAGTGAAGCTGCAATTATCAGCACCACTAGAAACTAAATTAGGGTCAGCGTGAAAACATCATGTCACTATTGTTAAATAATAACTGATAAAGTGAATAAATAGAGCAGCGTGGCCTGACAGATCACAATGCTGCCAAAGTTGACTCAATTTTCAAGTTGAAGAAAGAATAAAGAACAACGCATCCCCGTAGCAAAAAACCCGCACTCCAGTACCAGTACACCGTATTAAGGTTTATTTCCAATCTGATGTTTCGAGCAAGCCATCTTAAATACCCCAAATCCCTCGGTGTTACGAGTCATGTGATCAACCTCCTTAAAAGTATTTACAAAATGTGCAGAAGACATGACACATAACATATACAACACACAATATATACCAAAAAAACACAAGAAAATGAGAACACAGACCCAATATGTAGTGTCCCACGAGAGAATGAGGCTACATAGCCGTCACAGATACTAAATATGTAGGCCGTCTTTGTATTTTGTATTTCCTGTCTCAGCCAAGTTTCAGTCAACAGGTTACACTACTACTCTACTACTAAACTCTGTGGCAAGAACAGCAAGACCAGGTCCTCATATGGTGCTCATATCGCCTCAGTTCTGATGTCTCTACACTGGCCTCCGATTCATTTCAGGATCAGACTTAAAATCCTCCTCCTCTATTTCTTAAATCCACTAACCTGCTTACACATGTTAGGATGCTAACGGTGTCTGCATGTATTAGCCTAAACATTAAGAGGCTGCTGTTCTTCAAGAGTAGTCCATCATGGCTAAAAATGGCACCATATCAGTACTAACAAAATTGACAAAGTCTGGACAACGGTTTCTCTCAGAAATCACTCTTTAGCTTGTCTTCCATTTAAACTAACTGGAGACTGTAAAATACTCTCATAGACATCTTAGGTCCTAACTACTTTCTCTGAGAGTTAGTTAAAACTTCTGAGCTGTTCAGACACCATTTGTGAACAGAGTTCAACATTGCTCTGACAAAAATCTCTGACTATTGTGCTGTCACCTCAATAGCACCGCAGCGGTTGTTGCTGGCAGTCTGTCTATGAAACACACACAAAAGGTTGGTCTGGCTCAGAAAATTATACTTAATTCACTTCAGTTTTTAAAGGGAACAGAGCGGCAATGGCTGGAATATGTGTAACAGACGAGACAAAGTGAGAGACGGAGAGAATGAGAAAGAGAGAGGCAGAGTTATAGAGCCCGAGATAGTGAATAAAAGACAGAGGTTCAAAACACAGACAAAGCCAAGTGTTGTTTTTGTCTGACAAGACATTTTACTTAGAAAGACATTTCATTTAGACCTGAATGACTGCCTATTAAGCAACTCTTCAGCCCATTTGTCCACTCTCTGTTTTATGTTTCACTCCCTCTCTCCACTTGGTTATATATTCATGTCAGGCCGATGTGATGCTGCCTTAATGGAAAGGTAAAAGGAAAGACTGTCTACAACATGTCTTATTTGTGCTCCCTGTCACAGAAATCACTTATATCAGAGCCCAGACAAATACAAATTCTCCAGCAGACACACATTCATCCACAGTGACTTGTTATTTTACTTCTCCTACCTCTTTCTGCAGCTCTCACTATATCAGCCTCTTTCCACTATTTCTCGCCACGTTTCTGTTTCTGTCTCTGCTTCAATGAAACTCAACAGTCAGTCATACCTCTGCTTCCACACACTCACTCTTAACACTCAGTGGTGTTCCTACTTAAAGATATGAACTCAGTGTTTGGGGAGTTTTCGTTTAAGTGTGTGAGTCACACATCAGCTCACGGTAAGTGTTGCTCTTAAAAAGTTTGATAAGCAGTGTGCGCTGAACCTTGGGGCGGTTGAGCAGGTGTGCAGCTTGTACCGTAATCAAACGCTCCTGTCATTTCTTATACAGGCACAGACGCGCAATAGAGTGTGTGCACGTTTTTACTCTTTGTGACAGAATAAGCACAACAAAAAAGTGAGTGACAAGTATTTCTCAAGCAGAGTAAAGCTAACATTTTGAAAATGACCTGTTACCTCCTACATGTAAACCTGTGAGCCGCTGGATCATGCCCCACTTTCACTCTAGACAAACCACATTAAAGGTACAAATAAACATGCATATACAGCTCTAGAAAAATGAAGAGACTACTCCAAATGTCCAGACCTGAACCCCACTGAAAACCTCTAGAATGTGAGGAAGAGGATGGTCACAAGTCATCAAGCAAAGCCAAGCTGCTTGCATTTTTGTTGCAGGATTGAATAAAACACCCAACAGGTCATGCCAAGACGTATGGAAGCTGTGAGTGGAAATCACACTTATTCCACAAATACTGATTTCTGAACATCAGAGTTATGTTGTTTTTAAAAAAAAAAAAAACTTGTTTTCTTTGCATTGTTTGAGGTCGGAAAACACAACATTTCTTATTATCTGATCAGGTGTAAATTTCTGCAAACAAATGCTCTAAACCACAATATCTACCTCCTGTTTGTCTGTTTCTCAGTTTTCTCTATCTGTGCCAGTCCCAGCCTAACTTAGAACTCTAGAAATGAACAAAAAACTGACAAAATGGAGGAAAATACAGGTCATAATTTGTGGTTTAATATCGTGGAAAGAGAAGAAGAGTGACCTGTTGGTCTTGGCAGAGACCCTTCTAGTTTTATTTGGAATTTGGGAGAAATGTTGTCAGTTGTTTCTAGAAAAAAGAAACATTTTCATCCTTCTCACATACCTTAATACACACCTTAATAAACAGCACAACCTTATTTTAAGTACTGAAGTATTAAAAGTAATATCTGTATGTCTAATCTGTACTCAAGTAAGTAAAGTGAAACGTTCTTTATATCAAGTTCTAATCTTTGATCTTTTCTCGCAAATAATGTAAAGTACTGATATGATTGCAACTAAACAGAGATGTAAGTGAGGACTCAAAACGTCTTAGTTAGGGCACAGCTGAATACATCAGTTCTTAATGTAAAATGATCTGTTTTCAGTGAATAAAATGCTGTCTTTGTTCTTACTTTACCTCCCACCCGAGTGACTGTGGCAGATACTGTTAGCATCGACAGTGTAAAAAAGGATATGGGCTGGAAACCATGCGGATGCACCAGCTACGTGGACAAGTCGTCTGCTTCAGACAGAAGAAGACCACAGGAACCAGCTCCGGATAGGGCACTACTAACACACTAGTATTGCTGCTGTCATCGTCGTCGTCATCTTCGTCATCTCCGTCACATTCCACCACCCCCTCCTCCTCATCCTCCTTCTCAATCCTCTCTTCCTGAATTATTCCTTCCTCCTCTATTTCCTCCTCTTTCTCCTCCTTTTTCTGGGGACGTGGGAGGTGGTGCGGGGAGGGCCTGCTAGTGGAGGAGGAAGTGACGGCATTGTCGCCGTCGCCCCTGGTTATGGCTGTTGTTACCCTGGAGATTGTTGCCGCTGACGGTGTTGCTGCTGATGTTGCAACGACGGGGCCCTCCTCCTCCTCGCTCGTCATGGCAACCCAAAAGTCTGGAAAAAAACAGAGCAAGAGGCAAAGAAAGAGAGAAAACATTTGATTTAGAACCTACTTTATTGAACTTTACACATCAATTCACAAACCCAGATGTTTATAGAGAGGAACAAACACAGAGGAAACAACACAAAAGCATCTACAACCACTGCCTAAAGGTTGGTAAAATAGCTTAGGTACGGTAATGGAAAGATCACTGTCAAAAAAATTCATTTGAGTACTGTTAAAAGTGACGAACAAGTCACGGTCCACTTTTATCTTTCACCTCAAGACCTTGTTGCTAGAATAATGTAAAAACAAGAGAAAACTAGAGTCTCTCCTCATCACATTGAAGGACTTGCCATAATATCCCATCGTGTTTTGTGACAATTAATGCTCTGCCACTCGAAAGACAATAAAACAAAGCAGAAAAGTCTGTGGACATGCTTTACCAAAGACTTTTTTTTTCATCTGACCAATGGCAAAAGCACAAAGGGAGCAGAAATATGCCCTCGAACAAGATGCTGAAAGAAAGTGAGTGAGAAAAGAGAGCCGAGTGGTTTAGTCAGAGGCTTAGTGTTGAGAGAAATCAATAGTGTGTAGCTGGAGAGAGAATAGAAGGAGCAGGACTCCTGATATGACTGAGTGGCACCTGCCCATGGATTTCCAATGAGCGAGCCGAGCGCACATTTCTCAATAAAAGCTCAAGTCCATTTCACTCATACACAGAGAGCTTCCAGAGGTCCTTAAAGTTGGCTATTTTTGTTTAGAATACCATTAATTTCAGGTTATTTTTACGACTACAAAAGAGAGTCTAGAAAAAGGGCTGTAAAGTTGATTATTTTTGTTATTTGCTCCCTTATTGTAATGGTGATAGAAAAATTCCAACAATGCTTTCATCAATTCAACAATGCTTTGAGATACATTTCCATAACAGAAAGAAAGCAATTTAATGAGAAAACACATAGAGCAGAAACATCTTGTGAAGAGGGTTATTTTAACAATGCAATGCATGTAGTTTCTGTTGTCAAAATAGAGTGTTGACTTAAAAGGGAGCTCTTAAAGCCAGAAATTTGGCAGAGTAATCGAGACATCGGTAAGATAACATAAAACGTTATTGCACCCTGAGGGGAAATTAGGTTGTTGTAGCAGCAGAGTAATAGGATCCCTGCATGGGAAGGAAAAGATTCACTCAGTTAGAACAGAGAAACCAGATAAACAGTATGAAATGAAAACAAATATCAACAAAACAGAATGGAAACATTTCTCCAGTTGTGGATGCATTTACCATATGTTACTGACAACGTGATTAAAAGTTGATCTACAACCTTCTGGTCACGTGAGGCAGTGAATTAACACTTCTACATCTGCTTGTGGAGTCTGGTTTCAGTTCAGCCGATAAATCTGCGCCGATAGGAGGTTTTATAAAATATTGGTGTCAGATGTTGAGCAATATCTAATGTTAGGCTTCTCAACTGGAAATACTGACATTAGAAAATAACAGCTCAAATTGATTATTATCATTGATTATTACTTTGAGTTTGAAGTTCAGTGATTTATTCATTTATTTATTTAAGTATTTATGACTTTGTCTTATGATAGGGGATCATATGGACTGATTAATCAATGATCTGCTTTTTCCTGATCTGAACTACTGTTATTATATAGGCCTTTAAAAATCCACTCATTTCCTTTAGTTTCTTTAACAAAAATGGAAACATTTTTACGTACAGGTCTGATAAAAGATGTTCTTATTCGACCCCAAGAGGAGATAAGCTTTCCCGCAAGATTTGACATTAATATTCCTTACATGTAAAGAATAGAAGAAGTGTCATGTGTCATGTTATGCTTCGGACCCTTTTTATCATTGGCTCGTCATTCAAGGGAAACCCAGTGGCCAGAAAAAATGTTCCCATTTGACATTTCCACAAACCATGCACACATGTAATCTCAATGTAATCTGAGACTTTAATGTCCTTTCCCTCAATATGCAGTAAGCGGTGGGGTTGGATGTCAGATATACATCAAATCCAGGACTTTGTCACTAGAGTCTGGAGCCTCCCGACTCCCATAGGTGTTTGGGTTTAGGCAAAAATATGCTTTGGAAAAAATCATGGTTTGGTTTAAATGTTACAAAATGCATGAATCTTTGTGGACTTTTTCTGTGTTAAAACAAGCTCTGGTTTCTCTAACCCAAACCCTGTGCTGTCGGTGTCTACATCTAAATGTAAAAATCATTAAATACCTACATACTAGGGATACACGATTTAGTAGTAGTAGTAGTAATTTGCGATTATCGTGGACAATATTACGATTTGAGTTAGTTATCAATGAA
The DNA here is from genome assembly GCA_037367275.1 of Coranthus polyacanthus. NCBI lineage: Eukaryota > Metazoa > Chordata > Actinopteri > Kurtiformes > Apogonidae > Coranthus > Coranthus polyacanthus. Next base: position 12,418 of record JAPQRN010021878.1, on the reverse strand, counting down.
AATACAGTGATCATTTTGAAATGTATTTTTTTTCAACTCAGAACATACAAACTTGACCAAATATAAGAAATACAAAAACTAAATATAGCAACTTTCCTTATGCACGTTTTACACAGTACACCTGTCTGCTCAGTGTCACTGAATCTAAAATATCACCAAACACACACTGGACCTTTAAAGTGCAGCCTTTTACCATTATGCAATCGCACAGGCTGGCACTAAGATTTGATTAATTGTGCAGCTCTATTAAGTATGAATGTAATTTCTGAGAGACATGGTTGAAAAGCACTATTAGTGATTAAAACACACAAATAACATTCATGTACACATATCTATAAATGTGGATATGAAACACATTTGGCTCAGAAATGTTAAGATAATATGTATTTGTGGTTTTCAAAGAAAAACATTGATGCCTGAACAGCAACGTGCCTCGTGCTGCTATAAAGACTCTTCTTTAAAAAAAATAAATTGTAAAAGTAAGTACATTTGTATGACGAACGTGTCCTGAAGTTTAATACTTGTGCATATTAACAAGCCGAATCACTCTGCACCTGCCTTTGCTCCAGGTGTTTGACGAGGCTTGTGCTGATTCACACAAAGGCCACATGAGTTTTCATCACATCTACTGCAGGTGAAAAGGTGCACGACTTAAGAGCTAGAGACAAAATGGAATATTATTAAGGATGACCTCACAACACAGAAACTATTAATGGTTGGTCAAATGTTAACGATCACATTCTTCAGCCATTAACCCAAAGGTGAAGTGTAATGTATGACGGGGCAAGTTTCCTATTTGTCTTAAATATGAACCGAGGCCCAAATGCAACAAAAATGTTTTATATCTTGGAAAAAATGAAAAGTCATTGCATCCAGGTTAATTTTCTTTATGGTTGGAGGAAAAGGTTCCTGATTATCACAAAATATAAATGCAGCCATTCTGTACCGTCGGATCAGTCAAAACAAATCAACAGATCCCCAAAAGTCAAAAGGTGTGAATGATACAGAAAAGAAGAAAACAAACACATCAACATTACTGACTCTTCTGCTGACCTGTAAAACTAATAGCTCATTTCAAAACACATCACGGTCTACTTCCAGGGCAGCTGCCTTGTTAAATCTAAGCTAATAATGCATGTGACAGACCACGCTGTTGAAAAATAGCCCTAATTTAACAAGGACAGCTGACTTTGGCTTTTAAACACGGTTTTATTTCATGATTTTTCAGCATAAAGACAGGCCCAGTAGTAGAGGTCGACCAATATTGGATTTTTAAAGGGTTAAAAAGTAGGGGTCGATTAATCAGACGATATCATTATATGTCATATTTTTGACTTCATTAGAAACTAGATAACTGTTGAACTCAACATCTAAGTCAAAGTAATAAATACCTGAATGAATAAACCCATAAATCTGGAACTAAAAGTCAAACTAACGGTACAAAATCTAGACAATTCTAGTTGCAGTTTTTATCTTTTGAGCTATTGTTTCCATAAAAGTAATTCCAGTTGAAAAGCCTGATATTATCCATTGGCCGTGATTGGAACCAACTTCTACCGATAGTTTGTAAAACGTCCTATCGGTGCCTAATGTCTCTCTCTTCCCAGTTGTCAAATCATGTTGTCTTGAGTAAGATCATGCAAGAATCACAAGATTATGCAGCTCCCACGGTGGAAACAGCCCATTAGACACATTTCTATCACCACCTGATATATACCGTCATATTACCCAACCCTAGTAATGACCAATGTTAACTCCTTTGAATGATTAAATGTTAGAATAATGACAGAAGTCGGGGGGGGGGGGGGTAATAGCACTGTATACAGGAGTGCAACTGTCAATGCATTTTGTTCACTCTAACGCAGGTCATTTCTATAGAAACACATGCAGGTTTTGTTGGAAAGCCCGTTGATTTATCAGTCTGTGTGCTCCACAGACAGCAAAGCCAATTGCCTGCCTTAGACGTGTTGGGTCGGGTTGGTATACTCTGCTAAAAGGCTATAAAACACCCTGACCATTTCTTAGATGGTGCTGTTAAGTCTAAGTGACGTATATGTGTGATTAACGACAAATGTCAGATAAGCATTGACCTTTACTGATCACATGTCGGAAGGTAGATCATACTGTATATCACAGGCTGGAAATTTTCTATCATGATACCTTGATTTATTATATTTTCAGCAACAATCAACTTAATGCACAGGCAGGACTGTACATGTGCGCAAACGCACTCAGAGACCTATGGCAATACAGTAGTATGAAAGATTTAGTTCATTTGCTTAGTGTGTTTATATTTCATAAGCATAACCAGTGTTTACCAATCATAAAAAATACTGATATGCCATAAACATACAGAGTATAGACAGAGAAATGGCAGTAGATTGACTAAGGGGTGCTCCTTCACAAAGACAGGTATCAAAAACCAGGTGTTCTTTGGTTCCATATCATGAGACCAAAAAAAAAAAAAGAGGTTAGACTAACCAAAAAACACACATAAGCAGTACCTGCAATTTTTGCCACTGGATAAAGTGTTGGAAGGTTAGTTGAAAGTCCTGCTTTCTTGTTTCAGTTTATTTGCCCCCACATTAAGATTTCTGTAACCTAGAAAAATAACAAAAACAGCTAAAATACTGGCAGTGTCACACACACCAGGAATTAAGCACCATCTTTAAAGTTTTCCATGTAAATATCTTCAGCCTGTCATCTGATCCAGTCTCTTTTCCCACTGCATAAACAGCATTTAAACATGGTTCTAAAACATGTCATTAGCTTGTTGTAGCATGTTATTTCAGAACCATGGACAGCGCTGTTGGTGGTGCACTACCAGGAGATTTATTTATTAGATCTGAACAGCGCTGTAAACTGTACGCACTGTGATTAAAATAAATAAATAGATAAATCATTAACACTGAAGCTGGTTTGCTTTGTTTACTCAGCCCAAACAGTCTTTAGGAATAAGGCGAGATATCAGAAAGTTTGTGAGAAAACACAAAACACCATAGAGACATAGAGGCCAGCAGCAGCAGTGATATCACTGAGCCTGAACTTAATCTTCTTGCTCCACCAACTGCAGAAGACGTTGCCCTGCCGGTGGCAAGCAAGGTCAGCATTCAGTCAGTTGTGTTCTGTTATGTAGAAAACAATAATGAAATGTGCAAAAATGGCCACTACAGCACTGCGATGAATTAAATTGTGACAAACTAGGTCCTCTCTGAGCTGAGAAAGCAGGCCTGAGCACAGAAAATATCCCCAGTCAAAGCTATGATGGTGTAGAGAAACTATTACAGGAGAAAGTAGGATGAAAAGTCCCATATGTGCATTTTTTCAATGCTCCGCTACATCTGGTGGTTATCCGCACCATGTCCACTGAGATTGCATTACAAGCCTTTCTCAATGTCTGAGACATGCTTTACCGCTTTCTGAAAAGCCAACTGTGGCTGCAGTGTAAATGGTAGGGGATCTAAAAAGGCTACTGGATCATTTGTCTATTGTACAGTTCCTCATGGAGATTGACAGCAGTGGCCTTCAGCTTTTGGGACTGAAAGTATAGGCAGTAGGGCTCCTTAGGACAATCACTGACACTTCAGGGTCTACAAAATCCTCACCCACCTGGATTCTCCTAAAGGAGGGTTACAGGATTAAAAAAAACAGACCTTTACACTGGAGTGCAGGCTGTGGAAATTGCATTGGATTGTGTAGAGAAGCTCAGAGTGACTTGGAGTTCCAAGCCATTTTATCACAGCATGGCTCTGTAACACATGAAACAGAAACCGCAGCTCCTCTGCCAAAGAATGGCCCGACACACCGGAGTACTGCAGGCCAGCAGCAGCACGACAGAGGAAACAAGACAGAGTGAAAGCGGCTCTTCTTTACGACACTGAACAGTGACACTGGGGATGAACACAAGATTTAAGCCCTGTCCACACTAACATGGACAACAAACCACTACAAACCCTCAGACAAACCACAGTTTGTGTTGGATGTAAAACTGTGCACCTTCAGATCATACTGGAAGCAGTAGACACAGAGGCTTTAGTCTGTCATAAAGTTGAGCAGCAAAGACACGTTAAGTTATGAACTTAAGTTAGCTTCAAAGTGTTGGTTTGGGTTTTTGAAGCGTCTTCTTTATATTCTATAGATGTCACCACAACACTGGTACATGTGTCCGTCTCCAAATATGTCAGTGTTTTACCTGCAGGTAAAACACTGACATACACATATATGACCTATATATCCTATAGATCTGCCATGGTTGTTGTTTTTTCAGACATAAACAGGTGTATGTTCATTACACAAAGCAACAATAGATTTCATTTTCGCCACCATTTTCTAATCTCTTTGTTTTCCCTGTCCACATAGATACAAAATCTTAGAAACTTTAGAAAACATTTTTAATAATCTCTGTTTTAGTGACTTAAAATGCTGTTTACATGTGGATTAGAGACCCAGATGCAGAGAAAAACATTTGATTTGCAAAATAGGGCATTAGTGAACAGTCTGATTGAGGCAATGTGTGCCCTTGATCCAGACTATACTATATGTACTATACCTTTCTGGACGTACAAAAGGTGAAACCACTGCTGGAGCTCACCAACACAATTGTGGAGTTTTCTGTAGCTTGAGATTTTTCAACGTCTGAAATTGCCCAGTGTAACGGCACAGACAAATGAAGCCCTGTTTCCATCCTGCAGCGCTACTCTGGGCTCTCACAGCCACGGCAAGCATGTCTACTGCACTGAAACATGGAGTGACTTCAGGGGAGTCCTCAGTGATGTGTCAAAGCACGTCTTCAGTTGGCACAAAAAAAACAAACTACAACCAAGAACAGCTCACTTGACTGACATTTGAAGGGGATCTCACAAATCAATTGTGGTAAGACTGGAACAGTTGTTTACTCAGGAAGTTCAGCGCAACTTCTACTACAACATCTACTACAACATCTACTACATCTACTGAGCTGGTTTATTTTTGCATCCAGTCAAAACACTACTTTATTGCTACTCACAGGATGAAAGAAATGCAGAATCAGGAATAGTAATATGTTTTACTATTTAAAAAGATTTGCCCTGTAACCATTTTTAACTGCCCCCTCAGCCACTTCATCGTGACACCAGGCCTGTGTAACACAGATCCTCATTAGCCAGCTTCAGACAGGGCTGAAGGCTTTGTGGCCAATAGGCTCATTTAGCCCAGGCCTACACAAAAAAATATATATATCTAAAATTGCACATAGAGGGGCATAAACCACCCCAACAGGCACAAATACACTCATTAACACCAAACAATACTATATAGTCACATAGCCTCTGACAGGGAGGCAGCAACCAAGAAACAAACATGGCAGGCTCTTAATGAAGCTGGCTAACTCAGATGAAAAGCTTTAGCAGGTCCAGCAGAGTCCCAGTCATGCTCCCACTATCCCCCATTGACATTTCCTTCAGCTAACACCACAAGTGGCTTGCTCATTGACTTTCCCATAGAGACACAAACACTGACAAATGAGTGCTTATCCTTGCTTCCACCAAACATGCACACTTGCGTAGTTCAGAAATTGATTTTTAAGCCACCAAAGAACTGAAGGTAAAGGTAAAGCAGAGCAAGAGAGGAGTATTGACAGTTAGGGGTTCAATTCCCAGCAGAGGGGGGAGCAGGGCACTAACAATTCAATTTAAACAAAAACAAACACCAAATAACATTTGTTTCCTTCACATATTAAACAACTGTGTAAGACCTTC
>JAPQRN010021877.1:0-30919 GCA_037367275.1 Coranthus polyacanthus | reverse complement strand
CACACATATATATATATATATATATACGTATATGTATATATATTCACTGCCATACAGTTGTCATGAATGGGAAAAGTAGCTACAGAGACCAAAACCATGTTTTGTACCAGTATTTAGTATCTCGAAAGCCAAATAATGTTGCTCCATAGGCGATTGTGTTTATCAAGTTTGCCGTATTTACTTAATAGGTGTTGTTATTGTTGCATTTACAGATCGCTTCCGCTGCCCCAAGTATGCTCATAGTCAGAGTCCACACATTCTTTACTCAAGTAGAAATACACAGATTTGTGTAAAAACCAATCTGGTAAAAGTAAAATTACAGATTTAAGTACAAGCTCTGAAATGTGAGAACATTTCAGAGCTTGTACTTCTCTCTTTAAGTAAAAAGATTTTTTACATTTCTAGTGGTTGCTTCTGTGTAAAGCTACTGAACCTCACATCATCCATGTAGGTATTAGTTCTGGTCTCAGACTCTCATTAAATATCAACACCTTTTGTCTGCGGTCAAGTCGCCCTCTCTTGTCTATTTTGTCTTTTTCTGTCTTTTATGTCACTACATCTGCTCGATACATCAAGGAATCATCTTTTTCATTTACTCTTGTCCCGTCCTTGTATGTTTAAAATATTCTTGATGGTGAGAAGACATGGTACATGCAAAATGAAATCTAATCGATAATCCCCCATAGGAATGAGTAAGAGTAGAGTAGAGTAAAAGTAAGAAGTTAGAAAATAAATATAAATACTCAAGTACATACATGAAAAATCTACTCAAGTACAATAATTAATGTATTTGTACTTTACTTCCTACATCTGCTTACATTACTTTTAATGTCCCCAAAATCAGTTGGCTGTCAGCTGCGAACATGGATGTAACAAGCAGTTGGGGACGGGCCCTCGCCCCCCACGCAACTCGGGGTGGGCCGCAGTAGAGGGGCTTTACCACCGGGTCCCCACACAAGTCGGGGTGGGCTGTGGTCGAGGCGTTTTACCACAGCGTGCACATAGGCATCGTCGGGTCCAACATTGTCGTGGACATAGCAAATTTGACTTAATGTCACTTCCATGATGCAGTGCAAAAGAACACTCCAACTGTAAGTCACTTCACTGCATATCATGTGTAGAATACACTGTTCAAATTTCAGGTCAATCGGGCAATGTTTGTGCCATTAGCCTTACATCCTGTTGGCAATAGGTGGCGCTAGAGACCACCCACCAATTATACATCGTGTCACTGTACATCATGTGTAGAAGGCAGTGTGCAAATTTCACATCAATCGGACAATGTTTGAGGCTGAGTTCCTATTCACCCATCTGTTCAGACATCAAAACTCGTTGCCCCGCCCTGAATGTATAGTGGCACTAAACCTCACAAACTGCACAATGTTGTATCATCAACTTGTTATGGCTTTCCTGACCAGATATGAGTTGGATACCTTCAACCTGCTAGGAGTTGTGCAGCAAAAGGTAAAACATGACATTTCCTGTCCAATAGGTGGCGCTATGACTCAGATTCAACACTGACATGTCATTGTGTTCAGGGCGGGACTCTGATCATACATGTGAGGTTTGGTGTAGACTGGACGATGTGCAGCCGAGTTATAACCATTTTGTGTTTCATGGCAAGACATCAAAATTTGCCACCCCGCCCTGAACATATAGTGTCGCGAAAACTCACCATTTCCATAACTTTTAATCTCCCATGTGTTCAGACTGGACTGACTAAATTCAAAGTCGACTGAATAAAATCTGTAGGAGTTTGTTAAAATATAAGGTGAGTATATAATCAAAAATGGCCACAAAACTCAAAATGACCGACTTCCTGTTGGTCTGGCGTTTTGGACCCCCAAAACCTTTTTTTGTAGATCTCAGTGTGATACACATGTGTGCCGAATTTCATTTGTCTAGGTCAAAGTGCTACAGAGCCATTTTTGCAGTTTAATGTAGGAACCACTTGAAAGTCATGCTAATAACACTGACCTATACTTTTCATTCTGAGTTTACTAGTGCAGAAAACTAGGCTATTTACGGTTTTAATCCTCTAATACAGGGGCTAATTGGCATCTGGTTATGTTTGATTTTCAGCCATTGAGTCACTGTGATAATGACATCTTTACTCAGACAAGTGGTCGTTCACCAAGCTAGAGCAAAGAGACAAAGAACATTTCATGAAATGAAAGTATTTAATTCCCATATTTACAAACCCATGTACTAATCCTTAATTAGCCCCTTTAAAAAAGTGACTGCACTGTCTAATGCTTAAATTGGTTCTTCCATACACAGAGGAACACACATACACAGTCTCTAACACATACCTGCTTTAGTGGAACTGCAGAGAAATGGGAAAATCCCAGGAGTTATTGAATGCAACTTTGGTATTTTAAGGCAGAACAAGGCTGTAGGAAGCATTACACACTGGTGGGGCCCTGAGGTATGTTGTCCAGTTCAAAGGCCATCTACTATGGTAATGTCAAATAAATCTACACACCTCAACACACGTTTGTGTTGATCCCAGTTCAAATTAGTTTCTATTTCTCTGTTTCTGTTTAAGATTACTTTAAGTAATTAAAGAGGCTCGGTCCAGTGCACAATCAGATGATGTCAATAATGTCAAGAAGTAGCGCAGGAGTTGTTGTTTTTACCACCTATTCAGACGTGACTCAGGCAGAAATCGTGTTTACAGATGAGGTAATATATTAAAGTTCCATTCACATGTTTACCTACTTACATATTTATGGCTTTATAAGACAGGGGTTAATATACTGTATGTGTAGGTATATACAGTATATATGTAGATAAATAAATAGTAAATGAGAAAATATTTTAGTTAAAAATTAGATATTGGAGAGGGGGTAGGGTTAAATAAATGTATACTTCTTCCTACTCCTGAGAATTTCATTATTGTATTTATTGTATCATCATTTTCCTTTTGATTTTGTTATTCTGAACTTATTTTTTTATGTATTGTTTGTTTTTACAAGTTAGAAATAAGTTTATCAATCAATAAATAAATTATGTTTATTCACATATCATGTAATAAAATAGTAAATAGTAAGTAGTAATAGTAAATTGTAACATGGAAGTAACAGGGATATGACCATGGACTGTATTAAAGAAGTGGACGTAGCCACCGTGATGTCACCCCTTGGTTTGTGGACTGCCATTGCAAAGTCTCAAGTTTGGCATTTTGGCCGTCGCCATTTTGGTTTTCTGGAGCCAGAAGATGAGGTAGAGCAAGGATGAAACTCTCCAAGCTGCTGCTGCTTCTACTCCTGCAAACTTAACTAACTGAAAACACTGACCACACTGCTTACGAATATGTTAAACACCACCAGGTACTTTCAGCTATTTGATAAATGTTAACACATAATATAGTTGTGTTTGATATCAGTAATGTGAAATGTGTGTAATGTATAATAAAACACAATGACAAGCGTTAGTTGCAATAACTAGCAGGCTAGCTGACTGACCATATTGTTCGATGGGTTAGGGTAGTGTAGGGTTAGGGTTAGCTAACATTAGCTAAAGTTACATTACGAGACTGTATTGTAAATACGTACCAGTAAACTCACTTAAAAATGATGATTGGTAGAGATCAGTGAATGAGGACAGACGTTGCAGTGTTGCGGATATTAATAGTTACTTTCCAACTTAAAAATTCAGTGGAATGGTGAACGCTTGCTGTGTTATCAACTCCCATAACCGTCCCATAACTCACAACCTGTTTCAGTTTTCCAGCTTGAAAGCAACTCAGCTTGGCAAGTTAACAGAGGCATCATATGGCATGAGTAAATGCTGTAAGACGAGAAAACATCACCTTCAGCAACATTTCCCGACACTTATTCGTGTGTTCACTGCATTTTCATTCTGGTAAGTTGTAATTAAAACATCTACCTGTTATGTATGTACAGTTAGCTACGTTGTTTAGCGCTGTTTTCCTGCTAAGCAGATAACTCAGCAAAAGTGGCTGGCTTCATGGCTGGCTAAACAAATAAATAAGTTGGGTTTTTTTTCAGGAAAACTAGCCTATGAAATGTTGGAATGTCATCCTGACTAGGTACCTCATTAAAAGTTGGGCACAGAAGTCAAAGCAATGCAGAGTGAAAAATTTAACCAGATGAAAAGAGACTCTGCAAGCAAACAAGCTAACTTTTTTTGGTATCAGATTATTAAACAAATAATGAAATAACAAACCGTTTTGTTATTTTTTCGATTTTTGATTATTCATTGAATATGGAAAGAATTAATGATGCACAGATTTATTTGCACTATGTAGCACTAAACAATATTGTGTCCGTACAAGAAATGAAGACATTCAGAAATTAAATTGAGCTTTCGAACATTTAATGTGCTAATGCAATGTGCACAGTTAGTATTCAGTTCAAGGTTTATGCTTTCATAACAGATGCAGTGGTGTTTCCTGTGTTAGGTTGCAGGGTCGCCGCTTTTCATCCAGTTAAATCTTTCAAGTTAGCTGCTTAGCAGCAAAACAGTGCTAAACAATGTAGCTAACGGTACATACACAACCAGCAAATGTTTTGAGTATAACTTACCAGAGTGAAAATGCAGTGAACACACAAACACTTCTCTGGAAATGTTGCTGAAGGTGATGTTTTCTCGTCTTACAGCGTTTACTCATGCCATAGGATGTCTGTTACCCTGCCGAGCTGAGTTGCTTTCAAACTGGAAAACGGAAATATTTCACTCCATTTGCGATGCGTTTTCCACGCTGGTTGTGAGAATGGTTATGGGAGTTCATAGCACAGTAAGCGTTCACCATTCCACTGAATTTTTAAGTCAGAAAATAATATTAACATCCACAACACCACAGCATCTGTCCTCATTCACTGATCGCTACCGAAGCCTCAGTGACCTCTAGTCCCACAGTGCCTTGCGGCATGGCGACACGGTCCCATTCTCTATTGTTTTTGTATTGTCTATGTAGTGCAGATAAAACTGGTGAGTGTCAGTGAAATGATCAAGTACATCTGGAAATGTTAGGCAACGCAGCTCATTCAGATCACCCGACATTCTCGTTTAGATAAATCCCATTAATTTATTTTCTCCAAGTAGCTCCTTTGCTTTCGTGTTGAGCTGCTCTTTATCTGAACACGCTCTATCGGCATTTTCCTCTAGTAAATACTAGTCATTATTGCTCTAGTAACTACTGTTTACTATCGCTATGTGCGTCTAATTCACAACGGGTGACCCATAGTAGGGCCGCTGCTACCCACAATGCAATGCGTATTTGCCCATTCTCTATAGAGACCTAAAAGTATGACTCACTTTTGGAGTCAGTCTCAAGTGGCCATTCAAGGAACTGTAGGTTTGATATACGCTATGTATGAAAGTCAACAAAATATATAACATAGGCCTCGTCATTTTTAGATTTTTTTAAGCAGAAATAGTGCATATTATTACTTTAATAACCATAAAAGTGTACAAGATTTTTATCATTTTATTCTCCAATATTAACATTACTTTTAAGCTTATATATCCAATATCTGTCCATGTCTTCATCTTTGTGGAAAATGAACGTACATTGTGCATAGAATAGGTAAACTCCTGGGCAAGTAAAATCATTTGTCAGCATTTCTCTGTAATAATCTCTAATATTTCACTATTTACACATTGGCCAGATGTAAAAATTTGAATGATACTATAGAAAAAGCCTACAATGAGACAAATGGCCTGCAGTACAGATTAAATGTAATGAGAGCACTTAGACACTGGCGAGGCCAGTACCACGAAGTAGCATTATCATGAAAGCGAGAGAATGAGAAGAAGGAAGTGAAGTTGCTGACCCACGTGAGTCACAGACCAACACACACCCACACATACACGTAAATACATGCAGGAGAGCAAAAGCAGCAGATGGCCAGGGGATTACACCCTCAATCCCCACCCCCTCTTCCCCAGACAGCCAGGCTGCTGAAGCTTCACTTGTGTCCCTGTCATTCCAGAACACTGTGCCGGTGTGCACTGTGACCCACTCTGTCCTCACCTACCTGTGGCATCTGGTGGCCTAAATGCTTTCAGTTACAGTATTACCTGTACAGGCCAAAACTTTTATCTCAAATCACAAGTTATATAAGCTTATATAAGCTCCGGTTTTAATGGAGTCCTGCATGAATCCCTTACTCTACATGTCAGTCAACCTGTTTATGTGGGAGAATGTTGGACACGTTACCAATGCTGAGAGGTAGACTTACATTTGGATATACTGTCTGTATAACACACGGTGAAACTAAAACAAATAACAAATTTCAATGAGAATGAAGATGAAGATGAACAGATGAGACTAAGCACGAACATAATAATCAACAAAATGAAAAAAACTGAACAAAGTCAGTAACAAAATCAACACAAATGGGCAAAATAATCAACAAACTTAACAGAAATGACAAACAATTGTCAAAATAATCAATAAAATGAACAAAAATTACAAAATAAAATTAACAATAAAAAAACAAAATAGATAAAAACAAACAAAATAATCTCCTGTGGGACATTGTCTCAATATGTGGGATGTGGGGACGAGATAAAAATGCTGTCCAGTCCCTCATAAAGCAGGCCACCTGGTCACCCTGCCGGCATTTATTTATCCTTCATTATTGCAGTATAATTTCTTCACGGTAGCCACAGTTGACACCAGTCAAATGATGCAATACCATAACTATATGCATTTATTCTACTGCTAATTGCCATCCAGAAATAGGTATGGAGTGTGGGTACCGGCTGTGTTGCCGGTGACTGTATCCTCCCATTCTGCAGCCACTCGCTCTCTGTGGAGGACTGCCAACCACCACGAGGGCCCTTGACAAAACAAGGAACAAGGAACAAGGAACAAGGAAAATAACCTCTGAAAAGATGCTGTTCCAGTTTGGTTGCATTTTCTTTCCTTTAATCCTGTCATTCAAGGAAAATAGGCAAACGCTGACTAATGGTAAGAATGAAGACCGAATACAGTACAGAAGTCAATAATGCACTTCTTCTTCAGCCGGCAGGGTAAAACTATAGACAGTTTTCTATACTGTCTCAAAGACACAAAATAAAGCACTCAGAACAAAAAAATATTTAGTTTGTGTTAAATAAGGGGCTCGCTGCTCTGGGTTTAAATGGTGGGTAAATGACATTTTTAGGCACTTAAAATTACTCTACTTAAGAATACCTGTGGTCATGGTTAATGTTCCTCTTCATAGTAAAAGGAGCTAACTTTGACTGTTGCTTGGACACGGGATGTGAACTGTCTCTGTTGTTGAAGTCTTGAAGGTGGTTTGTAGGCATAAAAGAAGTGGACGTACAGTAGCTGTGACGGGAATTCTTGGGAGCCAGAAGTGACATCATTTGGACAATGAGGTGGAGCTGGAGCTGAAGCTGGAGAAGAGCCCAGCTCCTCCCTCCACCAAGTTAATGCTAACTTACTGAAAACACCGACCACCACTAACTAACACTAGAATGTTCAACAACACAAAATAATTCATTTATATCATTAGCGAATGTAGCTAAGTTAACAGGCCAGATAGTGTATCAACCACAACTACAATAGAGCTGTCTGTCTGGAAAATTATATGTAACTTTTAATTTAAAAGGGTGTGTAGAATCTTACGAATGAAGCCTTAGGCTGACGCTCCAAAATCTCCCTTTGCGCATCCATGCCATGAATAGTAAAAAAGGAATCCAAGACAGCAGTTGTAATTTTCAGATGTTTACTGAACCCATGTACCATGTACCATGTTAATGTTACTGTATTGATTGTCAATACAGTAACATTAACTTAATAAAACAAACAAAAAGCGACAAAGAAAGGTCAAAAAACTGTGTGGCTCCACTCTCATTATTTCCTGTTCCATGCCTACCTATGTTTCCGACTTCTATAGAGTGTTGAAAGGATATAATATATATATGATAATAATAATAATAATAATAATATAATATACCATTATCAAGAACACGAAACTCATTTGCAAATCCATAAAAAATAAATGAAATTTCATGCATCTAAATCATCAACCCATCCTCAAAGTGCCGAAATTCATAATGTACATATACATAAACTATAAATAATCCTTCTAATTAATTAAATATGTACATTAATGTTTTTAAATAAAAATCATTACTTACTTCAAATCAAATATGACAATTAATCAGTAAAGTACATTTAGGCTCCTACAGGGTGAGTTATATGAAAATGATGTACACTTGTCATGAACAAGGAAATTACCTATACAGATTAAAACTGTTTTTTGTACCAGACTGTTTGTTTCTGCTGTAAAGTTGGACATTTTCACTTTAGTCAGTCCATCCAAATGTAGTGTGAATTTTGACCAAATTTTCAGAAACTCAGCAAATTACCTCTAATAAAAAGTAGGAGTAAATTAAAAGCTGGGCCTCTAATAACAGGCGGGTAGGCCAGTATTCAAATACAAGCTGGTAAAAAATAATATGGATAAAATTCTGGTTTCTGTCTATATAAGGCGCTGCCAGTTAAACACAATGTTCACTTCTATTGCTTTAATTTAATGCATTCAATAATATAATGCTGCTGTTTTCAGCAATTGTTGTTCTAAATCACTCATCTGACATATTGTTCGATTTTACTCATTGCAGGCGTGTGTGTGAGAATACTTCAGCTAAACGGTCATTTGTAGAAACTTGAAAGTGCTACAGGAAAGCAACGCTTACATAATAAAAGCAATTAAGCAATGAATGGTTTCTATCCACTGAAACGCTAGAGGGCTTTTATTTTGAAACAGTTAAGGATGTACTGAGTTTGTATTAAAAGTGCAATGCAGTCAGCATCGCAAACACGAGCAGATTAAAACCAACCTCTTCTACTTATTAAACAGAAGAAATAATAAATAAAGGCCTCCCTCTAATAAAGACTCCTTCATGTTAAAGGCGTGGACGTCCAAGGCCCTGGACACTATCTGAGGAAATATGATAAATGTGTCTTCTTCCACTACTGTTCTTCATCATCATGGCTTAAAACTTTGCCAGTCAGATGTTTAATTTCATACAATAATGTACTACCGGAACTATGGAGCTCATAGACATTCTATTATATTCTGGAAAAAACAAAAACAAAAGAAAAACCTGGTTTTAGCTTATTACCCTAAAACCGATCATGTAACCTTGTTTCTCAGAATCTGCCACACTGCCTACGCCTTTGTATATCATTTGTTTCTGCAGCTCCACATATAGTGTTTTGTTGCTGCTTTGAAATAATATAGCATTTATGTTAGTTAAGTTTTAATTTAATAAATGTATTTGTTAATCATTAGTATTAACTCAGTGAACATTGCAGTCCCCTTATTGGTCCAAACAGGCAGTCACACAGTTATTCACAATGGTTTCCACTGCATTTATTCACATTTACCTTTTATGGAACCACCAACTTTTCCATCTTTCCCAAGAGTCAATAAGCCATAATTTCAAAGGTTTTAACAAATTTTCAGTATTCCCACTGTGTTTTTTTATGCACAAATCAAATAAAAACAGCTGGATGAAAAAGCATCTGAGCAATGGTAACGACAATGGTCAGAGTATGATGACTAGATACAGAAATATATCAGTATTATCTATTAATATATCTAGAAATATACACATTAATATGTTATATGCCCTTCTTTGTGAGCTTGCCTTAAGTAATGGGCTCACTGATCTCATAGTAAAAACATCAATATTTTTCTTTTTTTACTTACTTTTTTTATACTACTTCTTTCCAGTTTTTAAAGAAGATACAAAAAGATGGAAAAAATTTAAAAGACACAACAATATGAAAACAACATAAAAAACATAAAGACAAAGAAGACACAACAAGATGAAAAGAAAAAAAGGTGGAAGAAGATGAATACAACATAAAAGATACAACAAGACAGAAAAGACGATGCAAATGACATAATATACGCAAACAAGACAAAAATGCGGTACAAGACATAAGACGAAAACCACAGAACAGATATAACAAGATGAAAACGGTGTAAAAAAACATAAGACAAAAAAAATGCAATAAGAAGTAACAACGAGAAGATGCAACAAGGTGAAATCACCATAAAAGACATAAAAATGAAAACATGCACACAATTATTCCACTATTATTACAAATATGACAATATTGTGAATTTGACATGTGTCATTTAAACAGCATATTCTGTTTGGATATTCTGAGGTAGGCCTTTTTCCCAATGGAGCTTTTAGTTATTAAGACATGTGGGATATGCTGATATTATTTTATTTATTATGTTATGGTTTTATGAGGATTCTTTGGACATGTTTATAGTGCATTCAGAAAATGCATCTAATTTGTGCGTTTTACTGCAGGTTGCACTCCTGCTTACGATCAGCTGGAGTAAAGACAAAGATCCTCTCTGGTAGAGATGGATGAATCCAAAGAAAAGTCTATAATTCTGGGCGGAAGGAGAAAACACCTACTGTTAAACGTTACAGGGGATATCAACAGTTTTATGGATATGAGCAAATACTGAAAAACTTTTTCCAGAAGGAGTTTGAAGCAACAAAAGAGTGAGGCAGAGTTCACACAGTGGAATGTCTGCCACCAGTGGAAAACTTTGAAAACCCTTATTTTTAAATGGTGTATGAATGGCTGCATGTGAACAAGAATATTAGTGGAATCTTCATTTTCATTAGCCATGTAAGGAACTTATTAGGAATTTTGTCTTTTTCAGAATAAGTTCAAAAACTGAAATATTTTGTGCACGTAAATGTAGCGACTGTGTAACACACAACAAGTTGAAAAAGACAAAAGAGGGAAATGATGAAATAGACAGAACAAGATGCAAAAGACATAAAATACACAAGACAAAAAAAATATAAAAGGCATAAGACGAAAAAGACACAACAAAATGAACGGTGAAAAGACGGTTATTTGTGTTTTGAAACTATTCTTTATTGTTTTACCACCCTATGAGCCATACTCATCTCTGTTCAACCTATGAAATAAAATTATCTTTTTTATAATTACACTTAACTGAGCCCACTGCAACCCAGCTGAGCACCACATCCCCCTGACCCCCACCCTTCCTCCTCCATCCCTTCAACCTCAGCCCCCTCTCATCAGTGTGTAATAGAGGAGTCTGGTGGTGGTGAGGACCTCCAGCCTCAGGCTGCAGCTCTCACACCCAAGATGAGAAATGGTCAAAAACGATCAGTAAGAAACAATAAGCCAGGGGCTGACTCTTAGCGATAGGTAGACAACAGTTTGACAGTGTGAAAATCAGTCTGCTTGGCTATGAAAGAAGAGCAATTTGCAATTGGGAAAGATGCCAAACAGGCAGACAGGCAGTATGCATCTGTTTTTTAACTTTAAATTAACTCAACTTTATCTGGCTCAATACACATTCTTAGCAACATTCATTCATTCTTTACAACATCAGGTGCTGGTCACAGCTTTAATGGGCAACTCAGTACTAGGGATGTCACAATTATTACATAATCACCATATCTCTATTATTGGTGCTAACCTTAGTTATTTTTGAATAATGGTGATAATTGTCTCTATTCAGCTGGATAAAATAACAGAAATGTCATATTTCCATCCATATTTACACATCATTTTCAGTATCAGGAATGTATCTGTATATGTCAGTGAAAGGCTTTCTATTTAGTTTATTTGTGTCAAAGCTCTCCTGTGCAATGGTTGTGTAGGCTGCTCCTGTGCAAAAATTTGATTTTTATTATGTGTTCCAATCTTCTCTTCTTCATTATTAGGTTTGTTTAAATAGGATTATACTAGCTGGGTGATTACAACAATGATATTGTAGCATGTTGGGGGAATATCTGGGTGGGGCCTTCCCAGCATGCATTGTGACACTGTGTTTGTGAAGCAATAATTGTGTTTAACTGTGTTCTAATATACTTAAACGTGTTATTTTTGGGCAGTCATTGTGCAGTAGTTAGAGATGTGCTGTTTTCATACCTATTTGGATAGATGTCTGCTGCTTTTGTGATAGTGGATGATTGCACTGTGAGTTAAAGTGTTCATGCAGTTATTGACCTTTCAGTCTTGTTCTGTGCATGGGTGTAACAAAGTATAAGGCTGTGGTGTAAATAAAGAGCACTTCCTTGTTGAAAGTAAATTCATCATTACCTATTCAACCCAAGCTTGCCAAAATATTTAATGCAATATCATAATTGTGAAAGGTTTCTTTCGCCTTTAGGGTTTAATTTGTTTACGTTGTCAACACCTGCTGTTGTGTGAATATCAGCATCAGTGTTCAAGGTTCCCTCTGAAATGGAACGGGTTATCTCAGTTGTAGTTATTCTGTTAAAAATGTAATAAGCAACTATTTTAATTACTTCATCAATGAAATGCGTATTGCATTTGATAACCTTTTGATTAGTTTTCAAACTTTCAAACTGTTTTTACCTGAACAATAAAGTTGTAAAGTCCTAAAAACTATTTAAAACAATGCTGTACAGTAATGTTAGAAGCCCTTTCCTTTTTCACAAGGAAAATATTGGTCATTTAATGCGAATTTTGTTGATTATTTTGTTCAGCTTATTCATTCTTTTCATTCTGTTGACTGTCTTTTCAAGTTTTTTAGTTCTAAAACCAACGCTGGCTTTCACAATATGAAATAAAAGTAACAAAAGTGCATTCTGATTTCTTATTGAACTTTCTTTTTATTTTTAGCAGCAGGAAGAAAAATGCCAAGTCGTGTTAAGTAGATCTGAGGAAACTTAACGTACTTGTGTTTTTGATGAACAATATTACTTATATAGACATTATACTGAAATGTAAGTCTGTGTCTCAACGTTGGTAACGTGTCCCACATTGCCCCACACAAACATGCTCTTTGTCCCACATTTGTCTTCTGGTTTAGACTCAGTCCACAATAGTGGATAGTACCTCTTGATTCTTTGTGAGTAGCCTGCTTCAGGATGAGATGGCGGCTATATCAGTTTTATTTTATTTTTAAATTATACCACCATAACATTCCCACAGAAACTGCAGTTTCGCTCTGAAAATGTGTCATTTGTGAATTTAAAATGTGTTATAATCGCCTTTTTTCAGCGCATTATTAAACTGCAGCACAAGTTAAACAGATGAAACCAGGTTGACTCTTCTGTTACTGTTCTGTTGTAACGGGATGGTGCAAGTATGGAAGTGAATCCTTACCTCTGACACACAGCAGGGACATCGCAGCGGCGATTTAGTGCAACAGTTCATCCGAAGCCTGTGAACATTCAATTAGTTTGCAGCCCAGTTGCCTGTTGCGCACGAGTCATTTAGACTAGTCCGAAACGTCACTCAGTTTCCGCTTCATCATAACAACAACAAAATTGTACAGATGTGAAGTAGGTTGCAAAATGGGGAGTCCTGAGGGTTTAAGGGATGACTGGCAAAGACCGACTAACTACCAGCTGAAATCCGGTAGAGCTGGGCGGCTCTTATGCCGCGTTCAAGGACTGTCATAAAGGTGGGAACTTGGATTGCTCCGCTTGGTCGGCTGATAAGCGCCTCCAATGAATTTACTAAGCACAAAATGAGTTGAAAATGATGAAGAATAAGTTAAGCTTCAGTCAGATGAAATGAAATACAAATTAAAATGACTGTATCAGTTCTCTGCTTCTATCGGTTACTGGAACAGATGAATAGACTGATGTACACTGTTAGAAAGGAAGCACCAGATCTAGCTCCATGGGTGTAGGTTTGGTTTGTACATTTGGGTGGGACACATTCAGTAGGGGGCTGAGCCTTAAACACAAAATTTCCTACATTCTGGTGAATTTTTCTGCATCAATTTGTGCCTTTTCTGTATCAGTGAGACCAGAACTTAGCAAAATGCATAATAAACTTGCATAATATCTACATTTATAAACTACTGTTAAAAAAATGTAAACAAATTAACATCATTGCATTTTATATGACAAGGTTGGACGGGCTCCTTTAACAGTAAGACGTGACAGGCACTGGTTTCCATTTATTTACAAAGTCTTACATGGCATCATCTGTTTATTAGTCACATGGTAACTATTCAACACAGTCAAGTGATTGGCTGATGCTTGGAGTTCTTCAGGCAAGCACTGAAATTGGAAAATCTGCTTTTAGTATTTCTGCTGCACTTACCTCGAACACTTTACAACATGCATTAAAAGTTAACCCTATTGTACCTATAGGTCACTTTAAAACTATGGTTACAAATAACTTCTGCTGGTCTATTTGATGTTTGTATTCATTCTGTTTGCTGTACTTTCAACATCATTGAAAATGAGGGCATGCTTTCAGTGGTCTCTTGATGATTTAAGTAAAGGCTGAATGAATTAAAAACATGAATTTCTAAAGTATATGAAATGTATTTCATATTCAAGTACACACCACAGTAATAATCAAATTTGCTGAGTGTAATGTTACCCTTATTATCCACAGATATTTTTTTTTATTCATTTCTAAACGAGTATTTTCTCCCTCTGTTTTGCAAAATATCTCTGTACACATGAGAATACAAAAAGATAATTGGACACAACAGAAGCAGAGGCTTTAGTCTGTCATGAAGTTGAGCAGCAACAAGTTATATACTTAAGCTAACTTAACAGTGTTGGCTTGTGTTTTTGAAGTGTATTCTTTATTTTCTATAGATTACCACAACACTGGTACACGTGTCCGTCTCCAAATGTGTCGGTGCTGACTGTGATCTACTGCAGCTCATACTTATACACATATATGGCCAATATTTGATGTTTCAGACATAGATATATACACTGTAAAAACCCCAACTTCAAAATTGTTGTTCTAACAACTTTTTCATTGTTGAGTGAGCAAATATTTTAGAAAACAGGTGAGATAATCCAAAATATCAAATTTACCAATAGTGCAATTGAATATGTTAAGATGAGCACACTTCAGATAAGGATTCATGTCTTCATCAGCATAACTAAGGCCTCTGTGTGTGGGTTGTTGTTTTTTCACCATGTGTCAGGCTGAGAATTTTTGGTGGTCCACTTTAAGTGGCCATGGGAAAAGGGATTTGGCACCTTTTTATAATTGCTTTTTTTTTGTTTGTGCCTCAGCACTTTTGTTTAACAAAAAAATTAGCCTTATTATTTGCATTGCTTAACTTTGGTGGGTGATATTTGATTTCAAATTTAATTCTGGAAATGAAGATGTGTTGTTTGACACTGCTGTTTACTATTATGATGAAGTCACATGCATTTTTTATTTTTTGTTAATGTGGTTTACAACCAATGTTACATAATAGTTCTTAATAAACATTTATTTTTTAGATTACAATGATTTATTTTAATATAGATTCTCTCACTGCTAAAGTGATATGGCATGGTGTAGCACTGTTGCCTAACAGCAGGAAGGTCCCAGGTTAGAACCCAGTACCAGCTGGTTGGGGCCCCCCCAAGTGGCACACTAACCCCATGTCTTGCTGGGCCCCCTCCACATCTAATAGGCTAACTGGTCACTCAAAATTGCCCATAGGTGTGAATGTGAGAGTGAATGGTCGTTTGTCTCTATATGTCAGCCCTGTGTACGCCACCTTCACTTGATGTCAGCTATAATAGCACTATGTTTATACAATTTTGAGTTCAGCTCTTTTCTTGGATGACAGTGTTCTTTCTAATCTTATAACTTTATTACAATCATTTTACAGGTGGAATAAAATCAAAACAAATGGTTGTGAGGCCATTTGATGTAATATTCTCAGAACACAAAATAAGTGTCTGTGTATTTTTTTTACCAAGTGGCAAGAACCTTTGTTTCCAAAATGAAGCTTTTTTATGCAAATACTTGATGAAGTTTACCTTTTTACTGCCAGTAAACTAGCACTGGCTCCAAAGTGCCAACATGGTGACGACCAAAATGCCAACTACTGGCTTCTGACAGTTCAGAAACCAATGGATGACATCATGATGGCTCCGTCCACTTGTTATAGACAGTCTATGGCATATACATATACAAACTTCAAATCATGCGTAGTCATCCATTAGCTTGAGCAAAAAAATAATCTTTTTTTGAGAATATGTCAAAGTGTAAGAGTAGACTTTTTGGGTGAAGTTTAACTTTGTTAAGAAGTCAGTCTAAAAGTCTAAATTATAGTGATCAGTGTTAGCTGGCTGTAGTAGGCCAGCTTGAATTCACATCACTTTGATGATCTGTTCACACTTGAATACTTTTCTCAAATAACAGCAGCCTATTTTCTGACAGTAATTTCAATTTCAATAATATTTTTTTAAACCAATTTCAAAATTTTAAATCAAGTGGCAACAACTAAACCATTCTCATAAATAATTTTAGTTTGTTGGAATTAAAATAACACTAATGTCAAAATTTGACAATAAATATATGTATTACACATTACATTACATTCAAAATGATTCATTAGGCAATATATCCCTTTACAGGATTTACACTTAGTTTTATAATAATAAAACTGTTATCTATCAGGATTTAATTACCCTCTAAATATCTTTATTTAAATGTAGTTCTTGTCAATATTACATTGATATTCAAATGTTATATATTTCAAATGAAAATAGATGTAGTTCTTAGGGGTATTTAATTTTTACTTAACTACTTGCCACAAACTTGGGCTGCATGGTGGTGCAGTGGTTCGCTGTGAGGCGACAGTGCAAACCCAACACCGGCCTCTCTGTGTGGAGTTTGCATGTTCTCCCGTGTCTGCGCGGGTTCTCTCTAGGTACTCTGGCTTCCTCCCACAGTCTAAAAACATGCACCTCATCCTTAGCGGGTTAATTGGTCACTCTAAATTGCCCATAGGTGTGAATGTGAGAGTGAATGGTTGTTCATCCCCTATACGTCAGCCCCTGGTGACATGTATACAGTATGAATATATTTTATGTAATACATTGTTTAGAATCTACATGACCAAATAATAATTTACAGAAGGAGCTTTTCATTTTTTTCATTTATTTTCATTTCATTTCATTTGCCTAATGACCTTGGGTTAAATTCAATCTATATTCTCTGTATTTGAATTAATGTAAACAGAATGTTTTATTTAACTGAAATAAAATGATTTTTTTCACATTCACTCAAATAACTGACACAAAACCAGGGACACAGTAAGTTTGAATATAGTTTATATATTTTTTATATACATTAGAATGATTTGCAATATTTTAAATGTGAATGACCACAGAATCATTTATTTATTACAGTGATACATCATGATGTACATGTGTTTACAAAGGCTATAATTAAAACAGTGGTATCTTTTCACCATCATTTCTTTTCATCAGAATTTCACATTTGTGTGTTGAAAACATATCTCTTCTTTGTTTGTGTACTGGTTCACTTTTTTCATTTCTTTTATGACTAAAGATGACAGACAGAAGGACAGATAAGAGATTTTTTTTTAATTTTTTATTTTATCTTTCTAACATTTCAGAATACATTTAGACATCTACTCTTAATAGTTAGACTATCTTTGTGTTCTACTAAAACAGAATATTAACAGACTGTTTGAAATGACAGACATGGTAGATTAACCAATCTTTCAATGAACAAAGACATGTCACATTAATCATCCAGAACCTACTCCTCTTCAAGTGCACCAAACCCATCATTACACAAAGATGTTTTCATGTTAACTGTCCAATGTGGTTTGTTTTATCACTGCTCAAACCTCTGACTGCTCAGTTCTAAAGCAGCTTCTGTTTTGGTGTCAGATGGCGTCATCTAGTGGCAGAAAAAAATCATACACCTTTACAATCTACCAAGGAGAGTCAAACCCGCTCTGATTAAAATAAATCATATCACGTGACATACACACTGAAAAATAAACATAGCCACTTTTGATGGTGGTGGTGGTGGTTTGAGGGCAGTTTTTCAAAGTATGGTGACATTTACAGCAGCCTTGTAGGAGGTATTTTTTCAGTGTTTTATATATACAAAGGTTTTTGGTACATTCTCATTCATGCAGATTCATGTGAGAACAAGAGAGGAAGGATATGTGGTAAATCACAACACAAAAAATAATACCAGTATACCCTGGTGATTTCAGATATTTGTCTTCAAACTCACTTTTTGGTGAACTGACTAGATTAATGTGCTGTACTCATCAGCTGCTGGTAATTTCATACTAAACATTTATACATAAAGGAGTCAGATGAGCTGGGATCAGATATCATCTTGAAGATGAGACAGTAAAGTAGTATGATGCACTGAAAAGTGAGTTCCATGTCCACTTAGGGCTGCAACTACACACTGAAAATGTTTTGACAATCATTGACATAATTTTGACATCTTTTTATGTGGCATTTTCTTTTGTAGAGATTTAGCCATTTAATACGACTTCTCTGTGTGCAAATGTTCCACTGAAACAACTTCTCAATGCTGTACCCAAAGCGAGTGTTTAAATATAACTAGCCAGCTGACCCAGGGAGTTTTTTCCAATATTCCACAGTAGTGGATGGTGCCAAACCTTTCATTAGCACAGCACTAAAATGTGGAGACAGGGCTGGATATGTGAGGCCATACATTCACTACATAGCTTTGTCATTGTTTCAGGGAAAAAAAATGCCCTGTCTCATAAAAGGTAACACTGCATTAGTGCCACTCAATATATGCTAACTATAAAAAGGTGACTTGTGTCTCGCCAGGTGGCAGATAACTGAAAAAGTAACCTGAAATATAAACAGTATATACACACGGGTATTATGTATAGCTAATATTCAGGAGGTTTTTGAGAAAGGTATGGAGAGATCTTGAGGAGACCCTGGACACAATGGAGGGATTATATCTCTTGGCAAGCCTGGGAACGCCTTGGTGTCCCCCCAAGGAAGTGGCTGGGGAGAGGTCTGGGCTTCTCTGCTTAGTTTGCTGACCCCATGACCTGGACCCAGATAAGCAGAAGATGGTTGTATGGAGATTTCAGGAGACAGATTAACATAACTAGATATGCTACTGTCGCTACAGTTCTTTAGAACTGATAATTGCTAAAAGGTTGGAAATTTCACCGGCTGTCAGAAATGTTGCACAAGTTGTGCTGTCCATTTGCTTTTGGCTATTGCTAGAGATAAAGTCTGCTTTAGTTTGCTATGGTTTATTACAGAGATTTCAAGACTGCTACAGCTTCTCAAATTAGAAGTCAAGTTTGTCAAAAAAAAATAAAAAGCAGCCATAGATTGTGGCATTGCTGCAGCTGTGGTCCAGTCTTGAAATAAAAGAATTCCTTTGTTTGAGATGAAGGCAGACTAAAAACAGATTCCAAGAACTTCAAAAAATTGGTTGCAAGACTTGTCAATAACTACAATTAGACTAGTAATGCGATATTCAAGACTGAAGCATAGAGGGAAGCACAAATCATTCTGTAAATTCCTACTTGTTTTGTTTAGGGTACCCGCATTTAGTGCAGCTATGCTACCTATACACCAAATTTGCCAGTAGTTGCCATTTTAAGACCATAAATAAAACCAGCATTGTACATGTAGACAGATTTCCAGTTTATTTTCAGATGAGCAAGTTGAAAACAAATGAGCAGCTCCCATCAGTTGAATTCCTGCACCTCTTGTTGGATCTGAAAAGATGTAGAAGTTAGTGGTGGAGTAAACATTGGTGAAGATGATGGTACAGAATGTCAACTGATGGTATAATGTAAGTAGATTTACCCATTTGACAGCTTTGCATATGCTTAACCACACAGCAAGCATCTGGCATGTTTTAGCCTGGTCCGGATTAAACTTAAAGATCTACCCTTTTCAAACCCTAATCCAAAGGTTTCATTAATTATTGCTGTGCTTTAAGTGTAAGGTCAAAATGTACACAGATATCATTTGAAGGGACCTTCTATTGTGTTTAGCATGTGGTTAAAACACATGCTAAACTACCTAATTTCAGAGATTGCTGAACTGGTGTGTGTCAAAGTGAACTACACTAACTTGGACCCATTCAGTCCAGTCTGGATCCAGACAGACACCATAATGTAACAGATACGTCTAACAGTACAAATCTCTTCAATTATGGAAACTTACCCCATTTCCACTCTGGTTAGGCTGAGGTATTGAGGTGCTCAATGCTGGGTGAAGCGATTAGCCTTCCGTTGACGAAAAGTCCAGGGAATGATGCCAGGAGGAAGGCTAGGTGCAACTGGTGAACGGTGTATAGCCCGAGGTTGCCATACAGGATTATGTCGGCTATCTGGCTGAGGATAGATGTAGGGAGGCGTCTGGGACTGGTAATCAGGCACCTCAATCTTTGTATGAGTGTAGGAGCTGTCAGGAACCACCTGAGGCTGAGAATAAGGCTTGTAGTAGTGCCCCTGAATTGGTTGATAAGGATAGGAGGTGTAGGGAAGCACATGGGGCTGAGCACGGGTATGGTAGTAAGGCAACAGATGTTGAGGATAAAGGTAGGAGTTGTAGGAAAACACATTGGGATAAACATAGGGCTTGTACTGATGCACGTGAGGATAAACGTTATAGGGAGGCACTAGGGACTGAGCTTGATGTGGGTGGAGATTGTTCTGGAACTGAGGCATGGGTTGGTTGCCAGCGTATTGGGTATGAAGCTGAGATGGATTCAGAGGGTTCTGGGATTGACTCTTGTGAGGGTAGATAGGATCCGGTTCATAACTTGAGACCGTTTGGGAAGGTTTATATATGGTTACACTTCTGCCTTGGTTGTAGCCTTTTCCTTCAGGATAAACTGACCCAACAGAAAAATCTGGCCTAGAGGGGGACCCCAGTCCACTGGTGCTGCTGTAGTCATCTTTCTCTGAGCCACTCCCAGAATCCAAATGGGTAACTGAAAACATTTAGACACAAACCAGAGTTAATTTATATTTAATTGAAGAATTTGTCATGTTTAACCTCCTGAGACCCTGCACAAGGACATTACATTTTAGGGCTTCTGAACCTTGTAAGTCATTCTTAACTGTCCTGTTGGCCTCATACTTTTGGGCCTTCTAGTGGTAGAAATACAGTGCACTAATAATTGTAAAAACAGCAATTGGGACATAAAAATCATGGAGTAAAAGTCAATCTGAAAAATATTGCGGTGAATAGAAAAAGTCTACTGCCAGAAATGTTGTGTAACTACAGCCCGCCCACACACACACCCACACACCCCACACCCAAGTTCAAAGACAGTGCTTAGTTTTTTTTAGAATTTTAGTTAAGTGTTTGGAGTTGGCGTTATGCAGGTCAGTCTCCAGCAGCACTTGTAGTACAGAACAACTTCATTAGAGCTAGACCAACACATTTCAGCTTGTGGCCTTCATCCATTTTTGGAATATTATGCCATAAACTTACGTATACTCCTTGCATCAAGTTCCCCAACAAA
This sequence comes from Coranthus polyacanthus, assembly GCA_037367275.1. Lineage (NCBI taxonomy): Eukaryota > Metazoa > Chordata > Actinopteri > Kurtiformes > Apogonidae > Coranthus > Coranthus polyacanthus. The sequence continues at coordinate 9,648 of JAPQRN010021877.1, read as the reverse complement.
GAGTAGCCATGACACCACAACACTAGAAAAGAAAGCTCTGTTTAAACAAGAATTTGAGTAATATAACTAAATACAAAGAGCAGGAAGTGAAAGATTGGAAATTTACCAGAAACAAAGTCCCATGGTTTCAGCCAGAAAAACGGCCAACTGTAAACTTCAATGCCTTACGCAGCTTTCTGGAGACCCAAACCAATGTCCTCTCAGGGGTGCAATAGCAGGAAACCTGTCAGAGCAAGATATTTAACTGGTGTTGACAGCCAATCACAGTTCATGCTTTCCAGCTGACTGACTGGAAACAGGTGAACTGAATGAGGATTATAATGATTCACAGGTGTTTCTTCACAAAACAATTGTGTATGATGTGTATGATCTATTTCGAGAGGTGATAAATTCATTTTTTTGGCCGTTTTCTGTTTCTGTTGGCTGCTTAAACTGCAGTTTTACTTTATATAGAGTATGTTCTTCAGATATATGGAATTCGTGTTTAAATCACATACACAGGGAATTAGAAGTTCACGATCCTTCTCTACAATATAAAATTCTTGCGAAAGATTAGTTGTGATAAAATGCTGAGCTATAGATTTTGAATTAAAAAGGCTACATTTGGCCTGCTATAGAATTCACGTATACAAAGTAAAGAAAAACTAAGTTTACAACTATTTGAAATTCTCACAGAAAACACTTTAATTTACCTTTTTGATTATTTTCTGATCTTAAACCTGTAGCATTTATATTTATTCTGAGAAACAATGTATGACCAGAAAATTCAGACATCAAATTAGGTCTAATACAGAGCTTTGGAAATTATAGGACCACAGTGACATAGTATTGAAAAGTCAGCATTTATCATAAATGTGACTTGTAAAGCCATCGGGGTTTTTGTCTTGTGTGCTAACGTGAGGCAAAAAATCTGTCAAAAAAACATATTATGTTTGCTTTACGAATTTAATAAATAAATAAGCTTAAAGCTGCAGGAACTGAAATCAGGGGGAAAAACACCAGACTTTCTCCTCTATCTCTCCTCTTTGTCCAAATTAAAAGACCAAATGTAAACATAAATGATCTGATATGATTTCACGCCATTGTGGAAAAGAGAAGACACTTTTCCAAGCTTGCCATGTCATGCCACAGAGTAGACCAATACAGGTACATCTGACTGGCTTTAAATTGTCAAATAATTAATCAAAAATACTATTTTCTCTATAACCAGTAAAATATGAATTAAGAACATCTGATGTTGAAAAACAGTTAATTACAAAATATTAAAAACAGAATACTATCAATATGTCATGTCGATGTTTGCTGTCTGCTGTTTTTGGTCTTGGGACGTTTTCAGTGGGAGGCATTTTTTGTGACTCCCATCACAGAAGGCTTTGGTCAGATCCCTGCAGTGTCAACAGAACATAGTGAAACTATGTAACATTTTTGCAATTTTTTTAATAATTGCCTAACAAGGGTTATAAGATTCTTCTCAGAAACATTTGAATTTTGAAAGTAATGTTAAGAATACTGCCCTGCGATGAACTGGCGACATGTCCAGGGTGTACCCCGCCTTCGCCCAATGTCGGCTGGGATCAGCTCCAGCCCCCCTGCAACCCTCCAGGGGATTAAGCAGTTACAGATAATGACTGACTGACTGTTAAGAATACTTTGAGTTAAACTAATTTAAACTGAACTGATGCTAATAATTTAAGTGAAACATTATTTAAACTGTTTCTCACAGAAACATCTTTTGTAAGTTATGTTAAGAATAGGTTAAGTGAAAGTGATTTTTTAAAATGTATGTGCAACTTATTATAACATTATAATAAGTTGCTGTTTTTGAAAAAATTATATATTGTGTACAGGCTTGTCATTCGAGGGTACAAAAGTACCCTTAAAAATTACATACCTGTACTTCCGAGGGCACATTTGAGTTCCAGTGTATTTAGGCACATATAGTTATTTGCATATAAATATTATATTTATATTGCATATAAATATTAATTAATTCATTAATTAAAATTAATTATTATATTACAAATAAATATTTTTAAATAGGAATACTGATCAAATTTTTGCTTTTTTTTAAATTTATTTTAGTATTATTGTTGTTGTTGTTATTGTTTGTATAATATAATCCTGCCTTTCCCAAACTTAGGATCAGGACCCAAAATGGGTCAGTGGCGATTGTAACGAACAGTGGCGGCTGGTGCTAAACAAGACTCGGAGATCCAGAGATACCTGTAGAAAGGAGCAGGAAGAGAGAAGACAGACAGGAAAAAGCACAAAACTACGGGAAAGGGAAGACATAAAGTTATGGAGACATATGTAGTACATGGAGAGAGAGACAAAGAGACAGAAAGATATAGAGGAGGAGAGATGCTCAATGCATCACTGTCCCCCGGCAGACTAAGACTATGCAGCAGAATTTAAAACTAAGGGGTGGTTCAGGGTCATGTGAGCCAACCCTAAGTATACAATTTGTCAAAAAGGAAAGTTTTAAGTCTAGCCTTAAAAGTAGAGAGGGTGTCTGCCTCCTGGACCTAAACTGGGAGTTGGTTCCATAGGAGAGGAGCTTGATAACTGAAGGCTCTGCCTCCCAGTCTAGATTTAGAAACCCTGGGAACCACCAGTAAACCTGCACAAGCGAAGAGTGAAGAGTACGGTTTGAAATAATACGGTTCAATGAGATCTATGATATATTATGGAGCTTTATTGTTAAGAGCTTTGTAAGTTAGCAGGAGAATTTTAAATTAAATTCTAGATGATGATAGCCAATGAAGAGAAGCTAATATTGGGGAAATATGATCCAATACTCGTGCTGCAGCATTTTGAATTATCTGGAGGCTGTTTATGGAGCTATTTGGGCAGCCTGACAGTAATGAATTACAGTAGTCCTGGAAGTAACAAATGCATAGTTTTTCTGCATCTCTTTGGGATAGGATGCTCCTAATTTTGGCAGTGTTACATAGATGAAAGAAGGCTGTCCTAGATATTAGTTTAATATGTGTATTAAATGATAAGTCCTGGTCAAAAATAACTCACAGGTTCCTCACAGATGTACTGGATGCCAGAGAAATGTCGTACATCATTAGAGAGCAGATTTCTTAGGTTCTTTGGGCCAATTATGATAATTTCAATTTTGTCTGAATTTAGGAGAAGGAAATTACACGTCACCCAGATCTTAATGTCTTTGAGACATGCTTGGAGTTTTACTAGCTGGTTTGTTTCATCCAGATTCATAGATAAATAAAGCTGCATGCCATCAGCGTAACAGTGGAAACTTATACCATGTTTCTTTATGATATCACCTAACGGCAGCATGTAGAGCGTAAAAAGAACTGGTCCAAGTGCAGACTCCTGTGGAATGCCATGATTAACATTAGCTTGGGTGGATAACTGATCGTTGACATGTACAAATTGGGATCTTTCTGAAAAATATGATTTAAACCATTCAAGTGCAGTTCCTTTAATCCCAATGGAATGTTCTGATCTCTGTAATAAAATGTTATGATCAATCATAGCAAATGCTGCACTGAACACAGCAGTTATGAATTTGTGTGCTGAGCAACATTTTTTGATGTTTGATGTCATGATGATGTCATTGATGTTATGTTTCATTTATACACCTTTTAATTTCTTTTTGTCAAAGTGAGTGCTTCTGTGTCCACAGTAGATGTTGCAAAGCTTTAAACCTACTGTTTAACATAATACTTTTTTATATATATATTTGCACTTAACTGTTGGCAAAGTGTAGATAAACCTCACTCACTCTAATGATCACATTCCTACATAAAACATACCTCTGCACATGAGCACATACATACTACTGACAAACCTGTAACACTTCACCACACATAGAATACTTACCTCTAAATGTACCTTTTATGTAAAGCATCTTTGTGTATCTAGAAAAGCACAATATAAATCTTACCTTTTATTATTATTATTAAATGTACCCTGTGTATTTGCCTCTCTGTGAAGTCTGCAGTGACCACTCAAACTCTGCTGCAGTCACAGTTTGTACAGAGCTCAAAGTACTAAAATATTTAGAATTTGTTTTTATGTGTACCAAATTTGGCATGATTTTAATATTTCTTTGTTCGTGTCTCATAAGATCAGCCATCACCCAGACAAATGAATGCTCCCAGCCTTCCCCCTCCACCCCAGTGAGCAATCCCATGAACTCAGTGTCTCATGGCCTTTCCCACCCTAGCCAGAATTAACTGACAGTATCCCAACCTCCCTGCAACCTCTCTTGCTGACAGAAACACCTCTCAGCCAAACAGACAGGAGGAAGTTTGTGCTTCATCTGTATTCATTTGCCATTTGCTAAGGTGTTGTACAGTCTGATTGCAGTGAGTATAGAGAATTTCTGTAATGTTCAGTCCTGCAGCACAGTGAGGTGAGCTGTCCACTGCAGCTGCTTCTCTGGTTGGTTAGTATATTGTGATGTAACTAGTAACTTCCTAGTAACTAAGTTGTAAATTAAATGAGTTGCCCTAAGTAAGAATTCTTTATACAGTTTAATGATACACGATGATAGCTCATAGTCTGCTTGACAAAATTTAATTAATTTAATTTATTTAATTTTTAATTTTGAAGTTTCTCTGACTGGGAATCGACCAGGGTCCAAGAGAGTAGTTCAGCACCTTGGACAGCATCAATAATGCTGGAATTTCATTGGCTGTCACTGTGTTCCACTTATTTGTGACTGACCCCACGGGGAAGCAGACTGCTTGTCCACTTGACTACTGAACAGACACTATGCAGGAGCCCTACATCGGCTATGCAGCCGAGTAAACAAGTGGCATTTGGTTTCATATCACGTTAAATTACAGTCTCTGTGTAAAACACAGAAGTGTAAGAGGCTAAACGGAGGAGAAAAAATACATTTTAGGAGCCACATATACACACTCATTTGGCCGGCGCCCTGCATCCAGGAAGTGAATATATTAACACAGAAATTAAGTAAATACAGTTGAAAACAACTTCAATAAATGTTGACATGATCTACGGGAGTCATAATATGCAAATCTAAGCATTTCAGAGACATTTTTTGCTAAAATTAATGTTTAATATTATGTTTAAACAGCTCTTCTTCTCCAAGTAAGTTTAGGTGGTGCAGCGCCCCTGTGCCCCCTATGGACCAGTCACCACTGGTCACAGAGCTGTTTTTAATGGGTCGCCATTTATCAGAGTAAAAATATATACTATGCTCTGTGGAAGAGTTTATAAATGTTGACCCTGCCAAAGCCAATGTAGTAGAGAGGACAAAAACTACCTAAAAGATTATAAGCATGACAACAACATCAAAGACATAACATGAAAACAATATAAAAAAAAAGTGCATTTAATTCAATATTATTTTGACAGTGGAGGAGACATTATGGCAATTTTTGACACATTTTTGTGAATTTGGGTCCAAAGGAGACATAAAATAGATCTTTTGGGTCTCAAGATGAAAAGGTTTGAGAACCACTGTTATAATCTGATTTATACTATTATTTGTAATTGTATGCCAAAGCATACAGCCATACCAAGCTGAGGCTAGAGAGGAGTAACATGAACCTGACCCAGACATTGATCTGATCCCAGTCTCATACAACATGTCTACAGAGAGACTACAGACAAGGAGCAAGGAGGAGGCATGTGTGTCATGATAAATGATAGGTGTTGCAAGACAACAGTGGTGTACTCCTGATGTTGAACTCCCCTCCTATCTTCCCTGTGAATTTCTATTGTCACTATTCATGTTTGTTCATATTCACCCAAAAGCAAGAAGTAGATGAAACAGCATCTAACAATAGGGCTTTTGTCAAAGATTCTCTAGATATAAAATAAAATAAGTAAAATAATAATTATTAATTATTATATTATATAAGAATATAATGTAATACATATATATATATATATATATATATATATATACATATGTTATACATATGTTATATATACATATGTATATGTATATAATACTTTATATAATACTTTTATGTATATAATACTTTTTTCACACATTTGTTGGCAAACTGTTGATCCTCAGTCCATCTTTGCTCCTAAAGGTCTAGACCTTTCCTGGAGGCAGATTTTGGACCAAATCATGATTACAATCACCTGTTCACATCACCTGTTTCAAATCATATTGTTATTTCATTATTTTAACTCAGTAGTTGTCCTAAATTGCTCCTGTTTCACCTTTGTCTTGAATGTTTCAGCCTGAATGTGATGAATGGATGCATATTTACAAATGAAATGAAGTTGACCAGACAAATGAAATATGTTGTGTTCATACTGTCTACAATGAAATACAAGTCAAAGTAATGTATTACATTTAATATCACTGCTTTCATTTTCAATTTGCATTGTCCATACTGTTCCAACTATTTCCTATTTTGGATTGTTTATATATCCTTTAATCAAGTTTAAAGGCTGTTTTTTTGTCCTGGTGAAAGTTGAAGAAACCAGATGGTTATTTGTGGTTTTAAATCATTCATAAAAGATAAAAGATGAAAACGACATAAAAAGATGTATCAAGACAAAAACACACCAGTAGTCTTCATGATTTAGTAACAAATTTGTTAGACCACCACCCAATGTAAGGTTTATGCCACAGCTGTCCTAAAATAACAGCATTGGAAATTACCAAAATCATTTTTTATGTTTCTGTAATGGTTAATACATCAGTATGTAGAAGCTCTTTAACCTAAATGATATTTTTAAAGCTAAAATATAATTATTATTGTTTTTCATGAATTTTCAAATTTACTGTTTTACAAAAAAAATGAAAAAAATAGTAAAGCACATTATTGTTTCTTGATTTAGATGTCAAAGTATAGTTATTTACTTGCATTCCTGAAAAGAATTATTTTCAGGAATTTGTTTACACTACATATATGTATATATATAAACATATAAACACACACACACACACACACACACACACACACACGTGTGTGTGTGTGTTTGTGTAAAGAGAAAGTGAGCAGGGCATTCTGTGGGAGTGGAATTCCACTAAAAGCCCTGCCTCTTAACAACTTTCCTTCGGCCTAAAACATAATGCACGGAGAAGTGAGTGAGTCCATGTCAAAGGCCTAAACCCGTCCGCTGCATTTCAGTGCTGTTTACATGTTACACATGGTCCGCTCTGCCCCTCCCCCGTCCCGACTTTTCTCATCCGGCTGCCAAAATATGTGAAAGTCAATCCAAGCCCTGTCGTTCACTTCAGCGAGCATGTTATTTAAAACTGGACACCATCGTGGCTGGGGGACCGACCAGCTCTAGTGAGCTCTGCGAGGATCCACCCTGTACTTCGTGAAAACAACGCGCGGCTCCGCGTAAAAACACTCAATCTCCACCTGGTTCTGGGTTGTTTTTCATCTCTCCTGACCGGCCTCAGATGTCGCTGCCGGTGGTGCTGCCGGGCTCCTGCTGTCCGGTTACCGGGACTTCGCAGCTCACAGAGCTCTCCTACCGAAACAGACCCCGTGGCTTGTCCGCCTCTTCTCGGATCGCCAGCGGGGGCTCTCGGCTGCTGCTGCCCGGGCGTCCGCTGCTCTCGTTGGGCTTGCTGCAGCTGCTGCTCGGCGGCTCCATGGTGGCGCTGTCCTTCGGAGCTCTGTCTCTCAGCAACTCACCCCCCATCCGAAACTCATGTCCCTTCTGGGCTGGCTCCTCCGTAAGTATGCGCCTTAAGCCTTTATCCATGTGTTTCTATATTTCTGATATTTCACATTATGTAACAGTGACGCCTGACGATGTCACAGGAAGCAAAGTCAACAGTGTAGCCTTGAAAATCCCAGTTTCATACACACATGTTGAGTAATCTACAAAAAAATAAGTACAACAGTATTTACAAAGCAAATCAAATTAATACAGGCCTTCTCAATGTCACACAGTCATGAAGTCCAAGCCTATACGCTGCTCTAGATGTGGTAGTTTGATGTATTCCACTGTAGTGACAAGACAGGGCTTTAACATTTAACAGCCTCCTCTGGATGTGGAACTCTCTTGTAAACTGAAACTGCAGCTTGGGAAATAATGCTATATGTTATGATATTATTGCACTCCTACTACTGAGTAAGTAGTTGAGAGGAAAAACAGAAATAAAAAGAATTCAGGTTAGAAACTGAAGCAGTCACACAAGCTACCTCCAGGTTTGATTATCAAGAAGGGAAAAGCCACTGGAGACTTGTGACTGTCTTTGACAGGACTTAAGACTTGATTTGGACTTGTTGGGACTGACTGCAGACATTAAACTATTTTCACAAGACTTGAGACACTTTGAGACTTCACTGAGATTTGAAACGTTTCTTTCTCTCAACTGAAGACAAAACATTAAAATGGTTTCTTTATTAAGACTTTACAACATGTACAATATCAACAAACCACAACAGTAAGAAAAAGCAGAATTTGTATGGATCTCAATTAAAAAATTTAAATACTGTATAATGTATAATCAGATACAGCACCACTGGTTGGCACTGACTGGAGAAACATATCTGGATATTTGCTGAGCAAGAAACATCTCCACTGATCTCGATTTAGGCATTTTTTCACATGAAAGCAAAAACTTGATTGATAGAATGAATTGGATACATTGTGCAGCCCTATACTTGACTTATTGAAATGTAGATTCTGTGTCTCAGTGCAGGACTTGCAGCTTTGATTTACAAGTTTTTTGTGAAGACTTGAACTCCGGCTCCGCACACATTCTGTCAGACACAGTGGGATGAATGGAGAGCGCAAATATACATATGATATATTGAAATATATTGCTAAATACTGATATATTTATGAAAACATGTAGTGCTCTAAACAGATTCTCCTGCTGGTTAGATTCATCTGAGTCTCTACTTGAAATGATGGCACACATCACATGGCTCTCTAAGCTAATGCTCTGTTCACTTTTTTTGTACATTGTTTCATCTCTGCTGTCAAATTCTGTGAAGCTGATGTCTAATCTCATATTGTTACACAATCCCTGTGTTGTGATCCCGTTGTTATTGTGGGCAATGTGTCTTGCTGGTATCTTATCCCGGCCTGTCACAGTTATCATATAGTCACCATATCGCAATTATTCGGAATAATTGTGTTTATTTTACATAACGGTGATAATCATCTCCATTCATTTGTATAAATATGGTGAAACTGAAATAACAAATTTTATCATTATTTACACGTTATTTACCATTGTTTAACTGGTGTCTTATAATATCGCCTCCTTGCGTGTCATTGTTTTTCTGCTATGACTTCAATGTTGAACTAGCACTGAGGTGGTTTATTTAGATTTTGTACCTTGGTTCAGTAATGGGTTTTGTATATTAGTACATTAATAACTTGCACCTACTGTATGGTTCACTAGGCCATTTGAGGCTCCAAAAGCAACTCAATATCCATAGACCCCTATTTTCAAATATATCTCACTTTACAGCAGAAATCAATCAGTTTACAGCCTGGAACAAAAAACGGTTTTGGTCTCTATAGCTGATTTTCCCATTCATCACAACTGTACTGAAGTGAGTTTTTATTTAACTCATCTATTTAAATAGTATGAAGTAGGGATGCCCGATGTTGGATTTTGCCCGATATCCAATATGCCTATATTTTCAAACTCATTTTGGTCAATGTTGATACCAATATATATATATATATATATATATATAT